>JAVYIG010006160.1:0-123264 GCA_035222895.1 Strongylocentrotus droebachiensis
ATGCAAATTATTGCTATAATTTCTGAACGATATGAACGAGAAATGAACTTGCAATTGTGAGTATTTTGAGCTCATAATTTTTGGATAGGGGTGGCACAAATTCATCATTTGCCCAGGTTGCCATTAAAATAATAAACAAATCCTATACTCGCGCTGCTGACTTTAGATATAAATTGAATGGGTGATGCTAACAGTATATAAGATTGCAAATACCTTCGCAAAATCCAACTGAAAAGCTATTTCAATAGACTTGTCTTTTTTTAAATGTGCGAACTTAATAACGATACATTAGGTAACAATAATCCGGTCTGATTGACTCATCCACAGGACCACATCACCTCTACACTCAAAAAACTGAGGTGCTAAATGTTGGGTGCTGAGTGAGATTCTGCACTTGAAGTGCCAAAATCAGCACTTGACGGGTTAACTTTAACAAGGAAACCGAAACGTGCTGAATATTTGAGTGCTGAAACGAGTGCTATAACAATATGCAGCACTTAACATCGAGTGCTGACTGCATAACCTGATCTGATTGGTCGGTTAGTATAATAGCTGTTACCTTGTGAATATTTGTTTTTGAATCAAATTCAGCTAAGAGATTCTTACATTCTTCATTCTCCAGGTCAATACCCAAGGCCTCAAAAGTCTGAATAACTTTGCTCCTTAAACTGTCAACAACATCAGTATTCAAAGCTGTTGCAGCAGATAACACTCTGTTTGTCATAGCATGGGTCATGTTGGTGTTTGATAAAAGAGAACCAATGAAAAATGCAGCTGGTCTCACTATGAACATGACAGACAATGAAGCGGACAAAATATACAGTTCCTCAGGTAGACAAAGGAACATCCCTTGACTGCTATTATGTAAAATGTGTAAAACAGGTGAATATGCATGTGACACCTGTTCTACACATTTTTACATAATAGCAGTGAAGGGATGTTCCTTGGTCTACCTATGGAACTGTATATTTTGTCCGCTTTCATTGTCTGTCATATTCATAGTGTCTTGTACTGTCATTATGCATTGCTCCATCTTGTTCTTGTAGTAGGCCTATCCTATCATCATCATCATCAAATGCATCATCTGCTGCAGGATTATGCACTTCACCAACAGCAACACCCAAATCAGCATCAACTAGACCTCCATACCCTGTACAGCTTCAGGTTCAGGTTCTTCTTGTGGATGTTGGTTTAATAAATGTTTCCTGTAAGAGTTGAAAGTGGTAAATGACGAAGGACATCCACCTTGACCACATAGGCATATGTTCTGGCTTATTGCAGAACTTTGTCAACATGTGCCTTTACTGCAACAGTGTTTTTTGGTAAACTGTTAATAAAATACCAACTATATATATAAAGTCATTTATTTGTCTTTTTTTTGTGTGTGAGTGTGACAAAATTGCATAATTTCACTATATATGAAATATAACGCCTGGAGTGCTAAAACATATAACACCAGTAGTGCTAAACATTACAAAACTGTTGTGTTCTGCACCTAAGTTGTGCAGTTTTTTAGCACTACTAGTGCTATTCAGAGTAGATTGTGGGGTTATTTAGCACCACCTGCCCAACATTCATAGCACTTGAAGTGTTTTTTAGCACTTTTAGTGCTTATCTATAGCACTTAAACTAGTGCTGAACTAGCACTTGCACTTGTGCTGAAATAGCACTAGCTGTGCAGTCCCTATGCGAGCACTGAAAAGGTGCTGAATATAGCCCTCCAAGTGCTAAAAATAGCACTACATTTTTTTGAGTGTACATGATTGATATCTTCATACACTGATACACGATTGTAGTCCGAAGACTAATAATATCATCATTATAATATACAATGGGAAACATAATGAATTAAGCGTAAACATTAGACATCAAAGATATAAATTAAAAATAAATAAACCTATAAGGCAGATTGTAGAATATATTATGCATCGTATTGGTGAACAATAAAAAAATAAAAAAAAGTCATATGCCATTTGAACGAAACAAGATTTAGAAATGGGCCATAATAAAAACATATGATCGAAAAATCGGTTTGGAAGAAAAGTTCTGTAATTATAGTCTGCAAAGTAGAAAACAAATGCTTACCAATCTGGTGAGAAGGTTCTGAAGGCAGCTTGTTGCGGGTGAGATCAGCTCCTGAATTGATGACTCGAAGCAGGGGCGTACGCAGGGGGGGGGGGGGGTTTTGGGGTTCAAACCCCCCCCCCCCTTTGAAAATTTTATGTATGTAAACCCCCCTAAAAAAACCTAAAACCCCCCCTTTGTTTTTTTTTTTTTTTTTTAATTATTAAAAAAAAAAAAAAAAAAAAAAAAAAATTATACCCACGGCAAACCTAAATAAGGTGACCTTACCCCCCCCCCCAAGGAAGAAAAAGGTCAAATTTTGAAATTTCGAGACCAAAAAAAAAAAAAATCCGCTTACCACCCCCCCCCCCCCCCCTCCCCCCCCCCCCCCCCCCCCCCCCCCCCCACTGAGCGACTTTTCGGCTGGCTGAGTCGTTGCGATTTTTTTTGGCCTCCAAAAAAAAAAAAAAAAGTGTCCGCTTACCACCCCCCCCCCCCCCCCCACTGACCGACTTTTCGGCTGGCTGAGTCGTTGCGATTTTTGTTGGCCTCCAAAAAAAAAAAAAAAAAGTGTCCTCTTACCCCCCCCCCCCCCCCCCCCCCCCCCCCCCCCCCCCCCCCCCCCCCAACTGAGCGACTTTCGGCCGCGCGATTTTCAAATTTTCCATAGTTTTTACCAATACCTCGAAAGAAGGCAAAATATATTTGTTTTATATCCCACATCAACAATTTATAATCAAGCGGAATAACTCAGCTTTATATTTGCTCCTGACTTGAGGTTTCCAACAGGTTTTCGAACATAATTATGCATATATCCTTCAATGTTTCATTTGGTCTACTTGTTGTACCAATTCACAACACAGCCATTTAAATGAAACTGTTCTGGATGAAGATTTTGCTGGTTTATGTCAATGTCCGTAGGTCTAAACATCCTGTCTTGATGTTGCTGTGGCTGTGTAAATGTGTGATTTTTTGCAAGGGAAGAGTTATACCTTTATAACACGCTGAAGCAGACTATCTGTGAAGTCGAAGATGAATTTTAGAAAGAGTTTCAAATTTTCACGCCTTTTTTGCTCAATTGTAGGCGTACGAACATAGTTTTGGAACGATGGCCCGAGACGGACAGTTTCAGCTTGCCCTACATGATCAAGCAAAGTCAAAATTGCCACCCGCAAGGAAAGGAGTGGTTGATGTTGTGCTTTGTGCAACCAGCGCAGCGGCTTGACAAAGGTTGAAGAATGAAAGCTGGCGCTATACAGGTACAAAGTGCAGCGCAGTTTATTTGACTGCGGCTCAGCGTATATTGCACGTCGTGAGCGCCGTGACATCTTGGGAGTTGCCCGCTGGAGGCATTGAAATCCCGTACGCTCATTGAATGTTTAACTGCCAAGTAGTAATTCTACTACTATTTGGGAGTACTTTTCCAGAGCAACAGTCTACTGAGAACAGTCAGGATCGATATGGACTAATAAGTGAATACGTGATAAGCTGGCCCTACTAACTAAAGTGCTGCCGAAATACCTTGAACTGCCCCCTCGTTCGTTCCAACAACTTTATTAGTGGTGTCTTGGTGGGCGAGACTGTTGATCACGAGGTCCGCGGTTCGAGTCCCGCCACGGCACCAATGTCCTTTGGCAATAAATTAATCTATATCTCCCACACTCGACCCAGGTGAGGTAAAAGGATTCCTGGTAGGATCATTCCTTGAAATGCACTGTGCACTGATAACGACAGCCGGAGCTAAAGCTAGGGTAATAGTTATGTTATTTATGTAATGCGCACCGATAAAGGAATTGCGCTATATGAGTGGTACATATTATTATCATTATTATTATCAGAGTTTATCATATTTATCTTGGAGCAACCTACAGGAAACGAAGTACGACAAGCACACCAACGTGATTAAATGTATTTTACTTACTTATGTTTTTTCCAAAATATTATACTAATTCTGATTGGACGCCAAACAAAAACGTGGTGATCATAAGGAATGTCTGTGTGTAAAACTTAATCATATATACTGGTCAAAGTAATTGGATTTATTTCCTATTAAACGGGGGACACTTATCTAAAATTGTTTTTTCTACATCTACTATGTACGGATCCTTGAATCTAGTTATAAGAGGTCTAAAGAAATCAAAGAAAATCATATCGGTACCTTCTGTACACGGAACTATTGGCGTGCATGGTTTAGCATAAAACAATGCATAATTCGCGTATAAATGAATGTAGAACACATTTAAACTTGCAATTTATGTTTACACAATTTATATTTCAAATTTATATTTTGAGTATAATACACATTTGTTGCAAATTATTCACAGCACCATTTGATGGTGATTCTTTTCTTCCCCTTATATTATTTATTCGAAATGTCATTTAACTAAAAAAAAAAAAGTTGATATACTTGTTACCCATACGGCGGTCAATCCAAATTGACTAATTTCCTAAAACTAATTATTTTTTGTCCGATTTCTAGTAAATAAAACAATGCCTTGACTTATCAAAGCGGTAGATATGAAGGATTAATCAGTGGCATATCGTGAGTGCAGCTATTGACGGTGCACTTATTCGGGGTGAGGGAAAATCGTCCTCCCTCCCCCTCTTTTCCCACCCTTTCCCTTTGCTTTCGCCATTCGAATTACCTTTTCTTCTTCTCTTTTTATTCCTAATAGATTTCTCTTTATTTCCTGCATCTTTTTTCCTTCTTCCCCTATCTCTCTTTCCCCGGCCTTTATCCACCCACTTCCTCTATCCCTTACGTATTCCTACACTAGAGTCGTGCTAACATATTTTGCTATCCCTTTGCGTCACACCTCCTTCTCACTTCCCCCTCATTCTCACCGCACCCCTCTTTCCATCATCTTACTCCCCCTTATCTCTCTCTCTCTCTCTCTCTCTGTCTAACACAGCCGTCATGCGCACTTTGAAAGAGAGGCGAGTTTTAATAGCAAAAGAAAACTAGTTATGAAACAGTTTATGTGAAAGGGATAGTACCAAGTGTAAGTTTATTGTTGGACATTTAGAAAACCACATGAGATGTAAATGAATATCCAACCTTTATAATGAGTTCATTTATTTGAAAGCAGACAAAACAGAAGAACATTATTTTGAAATAAATCGGATCAATCATAAGAGAGTTATAAATGTCTGAAATAGGAGATCATTAGATATTTGCGCATCTTAAATTGGCAATAAGTTTAGAGGATTCTCCCTTTGAGCACTTCACCAATTTAATAGGTTATTATAGGTCCTCTAAAAGAAAATACCCTCCTGAGTCATATATTTTGGAAAAATTACATTTTAGGCCTTTGTGTGTAAAAACAATTGGGAAAGTTGTCCGCCGGAATTACATCAAAGTGACTTTCAGCCAATTTAAAGTGCCCATACATAGTTATACAAAACCGATTTCGATCAAATCATTCTTTTTAATTATTTATGATATTGCTTCATAATTCTAATATGATGGGGGTTGTGTGTCCGGACACTTAACAAAAATAAAGCCTTCTCTTTTCCATTGGACTCAACGAAAAATATAGCACTATTAATCATGATTTTTTTTATTTTCATCCCTTACAATATTGTCGATCATAAGTCTTTATAATTATTAAACCTCTTCGAATGACGTTTTTTATATCGCCTTTTGGGATAACGAACCTAACCCCACCCACGACGCAAAGGTATATTGTCCGGAAACTTTGGAAGTACTGGACATATCCATAAAAGACCGCCAGCCCGCAAAACCGAATGTCGGTCTGGGTGAACCCTTAGAAAATGTCACAACAGGGCACTTATATAGCACATCGATACGGTTTTGACCCTGGGGGCTCACAGTAACGAGGCCATTGCTTAGCCAATGAATCATGAGTGTACGCAAAACACAAAGAAAATGCAATCAATTATCAATAATTCATTGCATTTTGCCCCGACCCCCAACATACAAAAATCCTCTATGTGGGCATGCCTTGAACCATAATGCATGGCCCTACAGAGGAATTTATCCTGTTGGGGACCGGGGGAAAATGCAATGAATTATTGATAATTTTATTGCATTTTCTTTGTTTTTTTTAATTCGTGGCGGCTGCGACGTACCTTAGCCCCCTCTGCGTACAGGCATGATTCAGTGGCTAAGCAATGGCCTCTTTACTGTGAGGCCCCAGAATAAAAACTGTGTCGATCAGCTATATTAGTGCATTTTTGTGAGCCATAAATCATCATTACTGTCAGTTATGACTTAAGGACGTAGTTCCCCTAGTTGATTAGCATAGTAGAACACACATGCTTTAGCAATCACGCAAAACAAACACTCGCAAATTATCATTCAATACAATCTGAGAATGTATACTATTATTTAGATCTATTAGGAATAAATCATTGTCAAAATCATTCCCCAAATTTGGGTAAAACAAATTATTCCATCATTATGACCAACAGTGTAGTACGATATGCGTTAGACGGCTTGTTCAGATAAACCGTCTAAAAGAAATGGAAACAAAAACGCCGCAAATGTCTTTGAATGCAACAAAAGACTTCCGCGTATTCACGGAGCTAGTCAAATGCAGAAATAGGATGCAAAGTACACTACCATTAATGTCATCATACAAATTTGAAAAGGCTTGTGCCGCGAGCAGTTTTAAGAATGGCAACTGGTCTCAAGTGAAGTCCTGCGCGTTCTGTGTCATGAGATACATAATTGTGAAGCGTATAGCATTTCACGTCATTACAACAACAACAAGAAGAAAAAAGCGCCACGTGAACAAGGTTTTGCTGTACTATTAACATCACTGTTGTTTACGTATCCTACGATCACGCTGTATGCTAATCGAATTTAATATGAACCATCTATATACATATATGACTGAAAATACCATTATAATTGAAAAGAAAGGCTTATAGCATCCCACGGAACTCTCTTCGTTTTCCTCAAAAAATCACTCATGCATGTGCGTTCAGGGGCCATTTTGTCAACTTTAGGTCCATTTTCATACCTTTCTTTCAGCCTACTTATCTCCGCTTTCCTAGATGCTAAACACTTCTCACAAACTCGTCTAGATAGTCCTTAAAATAGCAATCGAAAAGAAATTGTGCAGATTTTCGTATATTTTTACGCAACTTCTATCCTCTGATTACTTCGAAAAAACACATTTGCAAACTATTTTTTTAATAACATTTCCGTTATGAACAGATCCTGAAAACGGGACGGCATTATTTCTAATAAGCATTGTTTATACATAAACTACTATGACATTTCTGTTGCATATACATTAAGAAATAAATCAAAATTCTTTTTATTATTAATGCAATGATATACCTGTAAAGTAATTATTATGTCAATTCGACAATTAAGTTTACTCACTTCAGTTCTATTATTAGCTTCATTACGTATGAAATGATAATTTACCCATAAGCAACGTAACTATTATGATATTAAAAAAAAAAAAAAATTAAATCATTAACACCAATCTATAAACAATAAGCATTAGAACACTCAGCATTCAAAGAAACGAACCTTTTTACTTCTTTACTTCTTCCTAACAAAACTATTAGACTACAATTTTACTTCACATACTTTTTATATACACTTACATGTTAAGCAAAATACGGTGCTTTAGAAAATAGAACTTTAATTTTCATACTTTCTTAGAAAAAGCTGTTATTTTTATTATAGGTTTTCCGGCTAATTTCAACGCTTTTTCAGTCCATTTGATAATACGTTCATACAAAAGGCCATTTTCGTAATGTGATCAAATTTAATGCAGATGTCTTTGTTAGTTGCTTCATTACGAATTATTTCATACACCTGTTACAAAAAAAATGTGTTTCAAGAACCAGATTTTAAATTGCATACATTAGTCGTAGCTAGAAAACATTATGACTTGTCCTAATACCTAACAGCACGTAATGGGAAAATAAATACGAAAGGTAGATTTGCGATATTAGCCGGGAAATCTTTGATATTATAAGCAACGTTTTATACACGTAGGCACAACATGCGTAAGGATAAAACAAAATATTTATTGACAAGGATTTTTCTATATTTTTGCATGACGCGATTTTTATTTTGTTCAGTTCCCCTAGCACAACCTGTTAAATACCCAAAAGTTATAAATAATCAGATTTAACCTTAGCAACATAAACAACACCACATCATCGACTCACATTTCAATATCGCTATACATATCTATCTATCAAGCTATATATCAAATGTTTTATTGTCATGGTAATACAATTCCATGGTTTGAACTCATACTGAATAAAAAGTAAATAATTAAACCTCCAACCAAACCCATGAAAGGATTACCGTAGAAACAACTACTGCATAACACTAATTGCAACAAATATTTTGTACTTTATGATACAATGTCTTTATTCGCTTTCTAAAGACTTTGTAAATATTGTCACCAGCAACCATCATCACCGCACAGTGAATTCAAGAAATAAATCCTTCTAGGTAGGCCTACCCACTTATATAGTACATCCATGTGTTGTGTGACAAATGTAGAATAATGTCTTTCAAGAGGACATCGTTGCTTTGTAGGAGCTCGTACGCGCAACCTTCATATGCTCAATCAAGTATTCGAGGTACTCATTTAGGGCACCTGTTAAAAGGACGTGGTGTTACTGCTTAGGCCTTAGGTTGAGTGACTAGAGACTCCGGCTTGGTTTTGTACTGGAGCTGGAGCGACTCGAATCAATCTCATACCAGGCTTAGTTGCACTTCCCTGACGAAACAAGGAGATAGATTAAAAAAAAAAAAATGGTAGATAACATAAATAAAATAACAAAGAAAAAAAAAAAAGAAAAAGAAAAAAGAGAAGTAGAAAGTAGCCATATGATTGCAATAACATTGAAACTGCATATTATTAGATCCTGAAAAATAAAAAAAAATAAAAACTATAAAATACCACGACACCTCCACACACAAATGTTTATTTGTGAATATAACAATTTAACATTTGAATATAGTTAACATATTGTTTTATATGAATCAACCACATAATGAAAATCTTCACGCATTCAATTGGGGGGGGGGGCAGCATTTCACTAGACAAACGCCTTTGTTATACAAAACTTCGTTTTTCATTCGCCGAAAAACTCATGACAAAAGTGCCATAATTACAAGAAAATGTAGCCGTGTCATTTCAGTTAACATTGTGAAAACAAACATTCTCATATCAGCACACTAATTTATGCGAAAGATAACATTTCGAGGCTCATGAAGAGACTTTAAATTCCCAATATTTTTTCCCTCTTTCTAGCTTCATCACGTATAACAGAGACGCCCCGAAAATTATGTTCGTTGCGCGTTTTGTTCGAATCAGAATCGAGCGGTTACACACATGCGCGTACACAGACGCTGGGCAGACATACGCTAGAAAGAAAAAAAAAGAAGATAATTATTGCATAATTAGATAAAGTGTAACATTTTTACGTCATTTACCTCCGTTGTTGAGACTGTACTGGGATTGGTGATCGAAGCCCTGCTTTCACGAGATTTGCGAACATGTTCTCTGATGGCGTTTCGAACCTGTGGTAATAATAACAAATCACAATAATACAGACCTTCTGTTTGATTTCATGTTACTAAATCGAAAGCGCCATATCGTGTGCACTGTCTGTCTTGCCTGTTTCGAGGAATTGCACATGTTTACTGTGGACTATCGGACACTCGCAGTTTTGAAGAATTTCTGTTTTTAAATAGGCGGTTGGGAGATCGATATTTGAAAATTATTGTGTATATAGCCTACTTCTAATACAAAATCCATGAAAAAAATAACTTGCCTTACACTAAACACGAATTACAAGCACCATATTGTGGGCGTAAGATTTACATTTTTACCTGCTGCAGCATATAGCTATCTGTTATCTACGATAACGCCCATCTTTACAGAGCAAATTCCCCGAATTAAAATTGTTTTGAGTGTCTGATGCCAGCTATGATTTCATTACATACCTCCGAATTGAGAAAGCAGTAGAGCCATGCGACGAAGCACCCCTGCAAGGATACAACAGACATAATCTACGTTAGTACGATACACGCAAAGTACTGAACTTAGATATGAACGTCTCGTAGTAAAACAAAAAATGAAACATACAAGTAAAAATGTTGAAGGCACATATGCCCGTGCATGTTGAAATCTAATTTGAGTACTGATCAGGCCATTACATCAAGAAGGCAGAAATTATCTAGTAATCCTTCTTCTTCATAGTTTTTTGCCTGTGAGGTTTTGAAAATAACAAACGAAAAATTCTTGTCAGAAGGAAAATCATTGCACACAAACATGGTACGGCACTACACAAATAAAGATCAAAAAGTACAAAAGTAAGATCAAACTTTGGTCCAAAGATATGATATATTTTTTTATTTGGAATTTGATGGATTTTCGAATTATCAATATGATATTTTCCCTTATTGTGGAATGGTATGTTGAATATTTCAATTTTTCACTTCTACAAAGCCACAGAGCTTAACCTTCTCGTTGGATTACAACGCCAGGTTAGCACTGATATTAGAAGATACCTGAAGAGAATTGAGCAGGTTGAAGATGTATTCCAAAGCCTTGACGTGAGGGAAAACTGCCACTACAGGTGTCAATAACCAAGCGATACCAAGCAAGGGGAAGAGCAACAAAGTGCTCCGAAGTCCAGCTCTGGAAAGCAGTGACAAAGAGAATTTAAACAGTGATTTTTTACAAACATATACAAAAACATTGGAACCCACACGCACCTATCCAAATCTATACACAAGTTTAACAAAATACCCACACACACAACTATCCAAACCCAAACATACACACAAATATCCAAACCCACACACAACTATCAAAAACCACACACACAAACACACGCGCGCACACGCACACGCACACACACGCACATGCACGCACACACACACATACATCCAAACACGCACACGTCCTTCCAAACCCACAAAGATATACATACACACTCACATACATTCCTGAACCATTAATGAGTCAATAACCTATGTATAGCAAGCAATATGAGGAGAAACGGAGGGCTCTAAAGATCAGCTCTGAATAAAAACAAAATGATTGGCAAAATGTACATGAAGAAAGAATTTGGAACTGAATATAGAGGCGTAAGCCTGCGTTCATAATAATTAATAAGTAAGTATACATAATGTAGATGATTTACTCGGAAAAAATACTTTCTGAACATTTACGTAATCGAGACAAAGGGTAAAGCAAGAAAATATCGTAAAATAAAACATTTCTTAAAATGTAATTAGGTTATTACTTGATTTGCCTGATCTTATCGTTGTCAAGTTGACCTCGAGATGCAGACACGACTGTCTTTACAACCAGTAGGAGAATAACTACGTTGACCTAGAAGTGTAAATAAATTATACAAATTCTAATAAATATATGTGTTATTGCAGACATAAGGCAAGCTTCTAACGTTGAAATTTCAGTATTAAGGAATTATTCGACTGTTAACTTGTATTTCTTTTTCCGACGATCATGATTGGGATAAAATTGTATTCAGATATCACGATGCGACGATATAAAAAACGTAGGCCTCAAAATTACATGCATAAAATATGAAAAGGAACGAGATTTATATTTCGAATAAATATATGCCTACTTTCCTTTGCAAAAATCTCCTTTAATCACTGAGCAATAAGTGTTGCAATCAAACAGATATAACGAGCATTTTGCTACATTGAACTTCTATTTCATAATGTAAACTTATAATTTCAAGTGCGCATTTGCAGTAATTCCACAGTTTGTATTTTACGTAGTATATATCAAAAAAGGGCAGGGTAAAATATTAAGATTTTTGTTATTTGAAAAGTTGCAGCTGGTGATTGAAACAGCTGGTTAATTTCGATTTAGAGGAAAACTGTTGCATTTTGTTCAGGGTACTGCTATGGTACAATTTAAAATGCTAAATTTAAACATTCTAAAAGGGAGCTTTAATTTTGCGATTTATTAGCTGCTATTTTCTATTGGAGCGCAAACGTGGGCCTTATTTGAGAGTGCAGCTGCTATTTCACTATGTTCGTTCGATACTTAAAAGGACAACCAACTCTTGTTATAAGTTTACTTGTGTAATGACAACAAATTAGAGAAACTGCATGGCTAAAGTTGGAAAAAATCGAACCAATAAGATGGGAATTATGAATGTTTGAAACATGAGATTAATTAATATACGCAAATCTCAAATTTGATATTTCTCCATTGGATTGTGACGTCGCAATTAAAAACTCTCTCATTAGTCGTGTAAACAAAATTAAAATCAATTTCTTTTTTTTGTGCCAGGTGCCTTTTCCTTTGGGGCACTAGTCAAAATATATTATGGGTGACATACTCTTTATCATACAATAATGAAATATATTGACACTTTAAACACTTTTTGTATTGAATAAAAAAGAGGGAAATTGTCCGCCACTTCACCACAGTGACATGACCGCTTTGGCCAATTTAAAGTTCCCATGCGTCTAACGATAACAACTTTAAAATATTAAAACTTTTTTCTTTTTCGTCCGATTTCGTACAAACTTTTACCGGTTTGCATCTCTGATATGTTTCCATTACTTTATATTAGTTGTATGTTGAGGTTGGATTTTTCCTTTAAAATCTTTTGTGAAGAACGTGGTGCCAAACAACAAAATAATGTGCAAAACATTATTCTAATCTTCTCTTATCGGTATTTTGGAGTAAATTACCCAAATCATCAGTAAAGTGTAGTCATTATACTAATATCCAGGCTTTCCGAGCTTTCGTACGACAAACAAAATTACGAATACCCCTCAAATAACAACAAATAAACAAATAATCAAGTAGCAAGCTATGACAAGTTTCTTACGAGTACGATTGCTATAGCCGGGCCGGTGAATGCCCAGATTGTCCCATCAGTTGGATTCAGCCAGCAACTGTATTTTAAATTGGAAGATAAAGATAAAACATTTACTTCAACTATGCAAAAGTGTAAATTGTTTGCACTCGTTTTTGGAGCCTTTGTAAAAATTGACATTACAACTATGCTATTATAATGCAACTGATTTCCCTGGAATATCATATATATTGATTATAATAGGTTGTTTCAATAAAATCATGCTCACCCTCGTTCATAGCCATAGCTTTGATGCTTTATGCCTCCAGTTATGATGAGTATCACGGCTGGACCACCTGCGAAAGAAGGAAATAGTATGGTAGTTTGTAAATGGCGGATGTGATACTTTTATTATATAGCTAAATTAAAGCCAAACTATATTACTTTAACAAACCAATCACTGTAAAGATTCATCATTAGCTTAATTTGTCAAAGTCAGAGTGGGTATTAATTTGCCTCTAGCTGCGTTGTTCAGTTAAACCGTCTTTCATTTGAAAATTAACCTACCGTGAAATGCCATAAATTAAAAACAGATTTGAATATCTGGATCGTATAGTGCGTCCCAGAAAAAAACGAAACCGAGAAGAGAATTATCGACGTTTTATCATAAATTAATGACAATCATATTTAATAAATGACACATATTTGTAAAGCTTAAATCCTCCTCTTTCTTTTGATGCAACTCATATGATGCATTTTTCAAGCATGACTGATTAAAACAATTTGAAGAGAGGGTACCAAAAAGTCGTAGGCGGGCGGTATCTGAATTTCAAAGAGAAAATCAAATTTCTAGAAAGTTCATTTTCTGCCTTTTAATATGAAACCTCGATCAGGAGAAATGAGCCAGGAATAACAACGTTCTATTTGTTTAAAGTAATGCTTGCATTTCCATATTTTGATTAAACAAATTCGTGTTCACTGGCTGCCTGCCGTAGAAACAAATAGAGTTGACAAAATACTCATCTCCGTTTCGTTGACGATCAGCCGTGCATGAAGTTTTTCGTCTTTTTTTTTGCATGGCTGATCGTCAACGAAACGGAGTTAAGTTTTGAATGCAGAATGCAGTTTTTGATGCAGAAATATGGCACCATATAAAT
The DNA here is from genome assembly GCA_035222895.1 of Strongylocentrotus droebachiensis. Taxonomy (NCBI): domain Eukaryota; kingdom Metazoa; phylum Echinodermata; class Echinoidea; order Camarodonta; family Strongylocentrotidae; genus Strongylocentrotus; species Strongylocentrotus droebachiensis. Next base: position 14,022 of record JAVYIG010006160.1, read on the forward strand.
GCTGTGAGTGTTAATCATCAACATACCCCATCCTAAGATTCCATAAACCCAAGTTCGCGGGTTACCAGAGTCAAAAACTTGGATGATCTGACGATAGAGGTGTACACCCTCGACGAGCATCCAAAACATCATTGCTAGGGAGAAGTAGTGCAGGATATAGGCATATGCCTTGCATGAAGACTATGCAAGAGGTCCACATAAAAGATAAGATATAATATCATAATAATGTTAAAGATAAAGGTGAGTTCTGGTTAAAAAAAAAAAAAAACTTAACTTAATTTGAATGTTCAAGAGTACAAATAAAGGTAATTTGCCGAACAATTTAGGTAGAAAATGTATATTGGCTGAGTAATGAGCATAAACATATTATGAAATCAAGGTAAGTACTAGCCCCGACACCATTTTGTGTTGTCCCATATACATCTTTCTGTGTACAATGCTTGTTACTTGACCAAGACTGGGCCAAATTTATTATGATTTTGATGACTCAAGAATTTTGCAGTACACACTAATACTTACATGCTACAAGATCAACTTTTTTTCATTCATTCCACAACTTTTCTTTCACAATGCAATCAGATGACAAGAATTCATCTTTATCTTTAAATAAATTTTTAAATTTTAATTCCTTTAATTATTTTAATAAACTAGAAAATGACTGCAAGGAAAAACCATAAGGGCTGTAACGAAACCCATGGTCATGATGTCCCTGTCTTCAAGGAATGGTTTAAAGCAATATAGCGATGATAAAATGGACAAGTGTTTTTTACAAAAATTATACTATGTCATTTTCGAGGTTTTGTATAGTTCTGTAAAGGCTTAGAAAAGTGTAAACTTATAAACACTGATCCTAACAATTGAAATAACCTTTCTTGAGAGTTCACTTCTTAGCTTTGAATGGTTTCATATCTATTGTTCAAATAGTGTAGAAGTGAAATCTTTAGGTTTGCTTTTAACCATTATTTTTATATTACCGTGACGAAAGATTATCTAATGAAAGTGAATTATTTGTTCAATATATATATATATATACATGTACATATATTTATATATATGACTTTACATGTTGTATAAACAGGATATCTATATACATGTATAACCCTTAATGCTAAATTAACAGTACATCATAAAAACTGGCATATTTCCCTAACCCTAATCATAACCTAACCCTAACCCTTAATTCAAAACAATATAACTAATTACACTAATGACTAATAAATGAATACACCTATTGTTTCCTGGGAGGCCTTTACATTTCCTCTGCCTGCAAACGTGCGTAGAGGGCAGTAATTATATCGTTCAATCATTAACGGGACATGAGAATGTCCTGCTATTGACCATGTCTACTTTAATAATGACTACTTTTTGTCATTAAATATGTCCGTCTAATGACGCTGTAAGGTATATATGTATATATATACTGAAAAATATAAACAAATTACATGACAGAAATATTTTGCGTCGCGTTTTCGTTTTTCCTCCTTTATGCCTTCTTTTAAAGGAATCAACTACAAAGGTTTCAAAAACAGTCTCTGCCGGAAATCAAACCAAGGTCTTTGGTTGTGTACGCCAAATCCTTTAATATCTAGACCACGGAGACAGACACCTGAAACAACTATATTGGCACACTCAGCATTTATATATCCACCAACAAAGAAAGTGAACATAATTTGTAGTTAAAATTTCAAATATGTATTTTATATATTAAACTAACCTTTTATATAAAAAAATTAAAATAAATTAATCCTGTTTAAGATGTTATGCAACTGGATTCATATCACTCATGCTTGAGTGAGTATAGAAATTTAACAATGAATGAGTATCTGAAAGAAAATTTCAAAAATGGGGCATCTGACCACTCAAATTATGATGAGCATTGGAGGTATCCCACAGCTCGACCACGATCTCGGGTGGAAAGGAGAGGCATCTTGACCGTGCTTGTCAAAACCATGCAGTCCTGAGACTACATCTGACATCAAGAGCTCGACCCTCCTCATCGTTTCTCATTCTTTTTTCCTTTAAACTGTTGAGCAAGACTGACTTACAGATGCACATGTTCATTAGCATTTGATTGGGTACTTGCTCTATTTTGTGTTGTTGCATTTGTCTCAATCAGACCTACTAACCGTTAAAAGAATGTGCCCATCCAAGCGTGATTGATGTTGGTAGAGTATAAATATTTCTTTAATTTGAAATATACTTTAATATATTTTATTGATGGTTTATATGAACATTTTTAAGAGTGTCCATTTAAAAAAAATTGTTTATTACCATTCTTGAATGTATATATACTACTGGTAGCGCAGGGCTTCGATAAGGAAAACAAGGGAAATGGATAGCCTTCCAGAAACCTCAGAATACAAAATAATCAAGATTACCTCAATTTCAATAGGATTGATGCCGGCAAAGAAAGTGATATCAACAAACAGAATGGCGACCATCAAGTTGGCATGAATTATAACCCGGTCAGCTGTCATCGATCGCCTATGTGTAAAGTGAAAATTAGACCCGAAGAGTTACAGAGTTACAGTTTTTATCCAAGTGAAAGAAATGTATGTGCGTTTATTGGTTTACAAAGCATGTTATTCATATCATATCCATGGCACAAAGAAAAAGAAAGATGTTCAATTCACCTTTTTTTAGTTATGGATTTGAAATGTAAATTTGTTCCTTGGACCAACTGTGTTATAGGATTACAAAACAACTCTGTAGAATTTAGACCTATGGTTAAATATATTACTTTGAGGAAAATATATTATTGACGTATCATGTCATGCATCCTAAATTCCGATTTTCCATACACAAAGTGCACGCAGTGAGTGCAAAAAACCATACCTTCCATAGTATGTGGGAATTCACGGTCAGTGCCCGACCATTTCATTTCATTACACGTAATTGTTTTCATTTCAAACAGAAAACAAATATCAAAACAACAAAGAAAAAATACTTTAGAATGAATAAAAGAATATTCATTGTCTTTATATTTTCTTCTTTGCTACGTTTATAATTTCTTTTTGTCTAATAAGTATATTTTAACAAAAATTAAGCACTACCCATTTTACAATTGAATTACATGAAAAAATGATACATAAATTATCGAAATCGCATTTTAAACTATAAATTCCTTGATTTTTTTACCTCAGAATAAAGAACGTAATCAGACCGATAATGAGTGACGTCACAGATAATCCAAGGCCAACCCAGGTTAGAATATCACTAATGATATCTCCATCCTGAAAAGTATTGTTCAACACATAGCTTTTGAAGTTATTAATACTCTTGGTATAGAATCGATACGTATATTTTTTTCGAAGACAAAATATTATGATGGACTTTATACCTGTAAGTCTAATTCACTCATTTTTGTCAAAATGTATCCCATTACCGAAAATTAATATCATGAGAAAAAGGCTTTTGGGAGAAGCACATTCCAGGAAATTGGGAAATATTTCAAACTTTTGAAATATCGTTGCATCTTAAGGGATCATTTCGATTGTTTTCTTATTAAAAGATATGAATATTCTCACAATTAACTCGCCAATATAACATTTAAACGTTATAATGATACAAATCGTTAATTCAAATTGTGATAAGCTCAAATATATACATCATGATTATATCTTACCAGCTCACTCGGCAGCAAACTCACGAGAATGGCAAAGCTGGTCATGTGATCACAGTAGCATGACGTCATATTCACGTTGTCCGTCGAGGTTTCTCGACAGCCGGTAGAACTCCACTTCCTTTAAAAAACATAGCAGATGAGAAATGTGACCAGATAAAAAAAAAAAAATATTTTGTTTGGATACAGTGATGAATTTTGTTCTCTGTAACGTTTTCTAAAAAATAAAGTCATAATCTATTACACTCCAATATAAGAAGCACATTATATAATCTAGTATTCGGGAGTTGACAGAAGAACAAAATGCACGAAAGTGCCAAAGTAAACACATCGCTAGGAAAAGATGTAATTCTTGCAACTCCATACATGGCTATAGCAATTGGGTATTATTTTTAGATAAAAAATAACACGAGTCATTTTCTGAAGCAGTATTTTGTTTATTCTACAGAATCAAAATCATCTTTGTATTTAGCTTATAAACAAATCAAGGATTACGATGTGGAAAGGGACAACGTACGTTTTTGTCGTATTACATTTTACTTCATTTCAAAATAACTTGAAGAAAACATGATTATATTTGCGTTTTGGTAAAAAAAAAAAATTCAGTTGCATTTGTGTTAACATATTTGGTTTATTTTAGCTCGTAAAAGAAAATACATGTCATATTCGCAACATAATCGCAAGAACCTTTGAGAATGTAAAACATGATGAAGAAGAAAAAGAATTACGATCTATCAAATCTTATTGTTATGGGTTAGGAAATTACCCTGTGACCTGTAGAGGGCGGAGTGCTGAGACAAGCCGGCACTCTTTGCTTGGCCCTCTCACAGGTGAGTTGACCAAACTTGAACCACTGTCATGTTTAGTAAATATTAATGTTGTTATGCTAGAGATTTGTTATGTACATATGTGTATTGTGTCAGAACGATTTCAGTAATTATTTTGATGTATCATGTGGGTTGATATGATTATGTTGGAAACGAGGATTTAATGTTAAACTGTGTGATGCTTATTAGCGCTTTGATTTGTTATATGCATTTACATTGTAGTACATGGTTATGTACACTAATAAGTTGAACGCGCGGTACCAAAATTGGGTGTAGTGCGTGCGCGCTAATGTTGTGCCTGGTCCCAGGGCCAGGACCAGGACCAGGGTACGCTCTAATTGATGTGATGAGTATAAGTCTTGGTTTAGGAATGAGGTCAGTGAGAACGGTAGGGAGCATAGAAAAGAAGTGCTTATAATAGAAGTTGAGTGTTTAAAAGTATTGCATGTTGCTTGTATTTTGGTTGCTAAGCTAGGGGATATTTGCATTGTCTTAATATTACAATGTACAAGTTAAAGGTATAGTTTATTGAACAAGAATTAAGTAGTGATATTGAGGTCACATGATAAGGTTATTAAACCTAGCTTGGTGTGTTGGTTTATCCAAATATGTGAATGTATTGCTTTATATGAGGTTTATATTGACTGTTACTTCTAGTTGTTTAAGTATTTGGGTCAGGTATTTACCTGTGTTAATGTTGAGAGTTCAGCTACATTGTACTGTGGCAATTGGTTTTTAAAGGGCAAATTTACTCGTTTAATATTTGATAACATGACATGTTTCGGGGAATGCATGATCTCCCCGGATGATCTCCATGATTATCGGCATTAGTGATATGTAATGTGTCTGTTACTGGTTACTACTAATAAAGACTCTTTGCTTGGCCCTCTCACAGAATCTGTCGTGTCGTTGATTTCGAGTTCTCGACCACCTCACAACTGGCGACCGAAGGATGGGATTCGAACCCAAGTGGACGGCGGCGTGTGCAACAGCAACATCATCGACGAGGGTGACAAGACCATGTCCGGAAGACCTCGCAAAGAGTTAAGTAGATATGTACGTCAAGAACTCGTATAGTTTTAGAAGGAGTGCTGTTCATTGAATAATAGTCGTGAAACGATAATAGTTAGCCTGGACACATTGAACATAATTTAGCAATGAGTGATAGAGCGACGACGATGTGCATGGCAAGGTGATGAAAGAACTTGCTTCGAGAACTTACTTTAAGAATGTATTTTAAGTTTTAAGATAGTTGTTTTTATTAAAGATTTAAATATTGCTACATGTAGGTATTGGGGAAAATGTTTTTTTAACTGAAGTGAGTAGATGTGGTTGAAGAGTATTACTTTTATGGAAAGGTAATTAATTATTCTTGATATTGATGTTATTGGAAATTTGAGAGTCGGTCAAGTTTTGAGAATGTTTAGATTCAATAGATTTATTTTTTGAAGTCGGTTTGGAACATGTGATAGTACCTTGGTTATTGATATTGAAATCCTTCGGAAGGTGTTTTAAGTTTTAAGATAGTTGTTTTTATTAAAGATTGATATTGCTACATGTAGGTATTGGGGAAAATGTTTTTTTAACTGAAGTGAGTAGATGTGGTTGAAGAGTATTACTTTTATGGAAAGGTAATTAATTATTCTTGATATTGATGTTATTGGAAATTTGAGAGTCGGTCAAGTTTTGAGAATGTTTAGATTCAATAGATTTATTTTTTGAAGTCGGTTTGGAACATGTGATAGTACCTTGGTTATTGATATTGAAATCCTTCGGAAGGTGTTATAGTTTAAAGGACTAATTTCTAAGTGAATATATTTCATGATTTAAATTGAAGTTTTTATGGGCAACCTTATGGGCAACCACCTGGCGGCTGGGTACAGCAGACCGGACCCTTACCAGTACCTTTGCCCAACCCGGGGGTATGGATGCCGCCACCAGAAGGACCACCAATTGCCCCATCTTCGATCCCTGTGGAACAGACGCCACGAAACGAAACAGCCCGTCTCGGACAGGAGGGAAGTGTTGCGATATCTGCACGTCAGACAGTGGTGCTTGAAGCACAAAGTACAACTGGAACGAGTGAGGGACCATTTGAAGTGCTTCTAGAGCCAGGAGAATGTAGCGCCTTACCGGTAGGACTAGATATCCAGCCATGCTTCGTTCGGATAGATCAGGAGGCATCCCCCATCGTCATCCGCAATAAGGAAGATGAGATTGTGATCCCAAAGGCTGTCCAACTGGGTGCCCTTTGCGGCAAAGCGTCAGTCGTGCGAGAGATGGAGCAAGATGAACTGTCAGTCGAGAATCATGAGAATCCGGTTGATGTGGACTGGACGAGTTTGTATCTTAGAGAACGCACAGATCTAGAGGGTCTTCCGGAGAAACATCGCGAAGTGTTTTCAGCTCGTGGTCAGTATGAGCGCCTGAACCACACTCTGCACAACATGCTGGGATCTCTGCCTGAGAGCAAGAAGCGACGCTGGAATCGTTACCTGCCCTCTTTTGTATATGCCTAAAACAGCACTGTCCATGCGAGTACTGGTGTTGAACCCTTCGACTTGATGTCCGGGAGAAATGGAAGGCTTCCCCATGGTTTGGTCCTAAGTGGGGAAGGACAGCCAGGGCGTCAGAGAAACGTCAAGTCGTATGTCCAGCAACATCAGTCATAACTACGAACTGCTAGGCCGATAGCAAGGGCCCCTGATTGAATTTGAGTCATTTTGCTATATTTTGGTCTTATAGTTTTGATTGATAGCGTTATAGAGGACTATGTTTTTGTTTAGAGACAGGATATGACTTTTAGCAACAAATTTTATTTTTGGTTTTTGATATTTGCAAAGAAGAAAGATATGCGATAAGATATTGCATACGATTTTTGTATATCATGTACACATGCCTTTTTATGTACTTATTAAGCTTGTTTTGGGGTCTGGTATGGATCCGTCCAGCATTGGGCCACCCCATTCATTTTTATTGAGGTTCAATTATACTTAATTACCGCTTGTGATACGTGGTTGACATTTGGACATGAAGCGCTGATTTATAGACATTATGTGCGAATTTAATGGCGATAGATAACATGATTAGTGCATTCCTATTTGAGTTGTAGGTTGGGAGATAACTTTTTGGTGAGACGGTTTATGCTTGGTTTGACGTCTCGACGCTAGTAACAGTCAGTTAATTAGGCATGTTGGGATGTCTTTATATTTGTATATATGTATTTATAGTGTATACTGTGTTTTTGCGAGCTTGCACAATGACACTTAAAGGGGACTGCTGTGTAGTGGAAAGATACAGGTAATGGTGCAGTTTAATATAGGTGTTATGTCGCCACGTGCTACCTTAGTGGCAAGGTTATTATGTGTTATACGTTTGTTGGTAGTTGATGGTTTGAATATTGTTCCTTCGGTCATCGAGGGCGATGACGTTTTAAGTGGGGAAGGATGTAAGGGGTTAGGAAATTACCCTGTGACCTGTAGAGGGCGGAGTGCTGAGACAAGCCGGCACTCTTTGCTTGGCCCTCTCACAGGTGAGTTGACCAAACTTGAACCACTGTTATGTTTAGTAAATATTAATGTTGTTATGCTAGAGATTTGTTATGTACATATGTGTATTGTGTCAGAACGATTTCAGTAATTATTTTGATGTATCATGTGGGTTGATATGATTATGTTGGAAACGAGGATTTAATGTTAAACTGTGTGATGCTTAGCGCTTTGATTTGTTATATGCATTTACATTGTAGTACATGGTTATGTACACTAATAAGTTGAACGCGCGGTACCAAAATTGGGTGTAGTGCGTGCGCGCTAATGTTGTGCCTGGTCCCAGGGCCAGGACCAGGACCAGGGTACGCTCTAATTGATGTGATGAGTATAAGTCTTGGTTTAGGAATGAGGTCAGTGAGAACGGTAGGGAGCATAGAAAAGAAGTGCTTATAATAGAAGTTGAGTGTTTAAAAGTATTGCATGTTGTTTGTATTTTGGTTGCTAAGCTAGGGGATATTTGCATTGTCTTAATATTACAATGTACAAGTTAAAGGTATAGTTTATTGAACAAGAATTAAGTAGTGATATTGAGGTCACATGATAAGGTTATTAAACCTAGCTTGGTGTGTTGGTTTATCCAAATATGTGAATGTATTGCTTTATATGAGGTTTATATTGACTGTTACTTCTAGTTGTTTAAGTATTTGGGTCAGGTATTTACCTGTGTTAATGTTGAGAGTTCAGCTACATTGTACTGTGGCAATTGGTTTTTAAAGGGCAAATTTACTCGTTTAATATTTGATAACATGACATGTTTTGGGGAATGCATGATCTCCATGATTATCGGCATTAGTGATATGTAATGTGTCTGTTACTGGTTACTACTAATAAAGACTCTTTGCTTGGCCCTCTCACAGAATCTGTCGTGTCGTTGATTTCGAGTTCTCGACCACCTCACATTATGATCAATTCAACATTCCCAAAATATTCTGGAGATTATTTTGCCCTATCGTACTTTTTTATCATATTTTAGCAACAAAGACATCTCCACTTCATGAAACAATGAGGAATGATAACTATATGAAGTGTGAATATATCAATTTATTAATGTAAGAAGTACATATAGAAATCAAATGAAAGGCAAAATATTTTCGAAAATCATTTCTGATAACATGATTTTATTGCCTTCAAATTAATACCTGGTCTTTATGTCCCAGAAACTGCATGTTGGTGAAAAGTATTCCTGACCAATCATCTGCAGTGAAATAGGAGGAAAAGTGATAAATAAATGCTAATAGTACACTTGCAAGTTGCAATTGTATAAAGAGTTTCCTGTAGAATATGATTCTTACAATCGCGTAGCAAATTGGGTCCAAAGTTCGACTTGTTTCACATGTGTTATATCGGCAATAGCGAGCTAGCGACCTATTTTGACCAAATTACGGTGGGTGAACTTTCAAAAGTCAATGGAATATGAGGGTTCCGATGAAAGAGCTAGTGTCAACGTACGTCGGGGTGGATGTGCTTTTCGTTTAAACAAAAAATGAATTTTTAACGATTTTGGGGGTAAAAGTCCATAGGCTAACATGTTACGCTGCTGGACTCTGATGATAGGGGGCGTTGTCCAATGAGACTATTCGGAGCCATATGGAAAATAAAAAATCTATAATAATGAAAAAAAACATGTATAACTGTCGAAATATATTCATTTTATTCCAAATGTTTGATTACCATTATAAACTTGATTATTCTAGGTTATATTTTGAAAGAAATATATATTTAGGTATCTAAACATAACCAAAATTCAAAACAAATGTCAAGATATGAATTATTGATTTCAATCGAGATGAGAGTTTTAAGGTACCAGTCACTATGGTACGGAAATGCATGACAGAAGGGTTTACATTACATGACAGATAAAAAAAAATTCAGCGAGATTGAATAGATTGAAGATCTCAAGGTACTCACTGTAGAGTGGATGAGGGTAAAGCTGAATGGAATAGACACCAACTCGTGACCAATGAATACAGTTGCCGTTATGACATTACTTGCAACTCGAAGGTAGACATCATTATTGCCGGTGGTGGCGTTGTTAGCTGTCTTGTTATTAAGGAGGTCAGCAAGACGTGCGGACGTAACAATCCCTATAGTGACAGGCTGCTGGTCATTTCCATCTGCAGAGGGTGTAGAATCCATGTAGAATCCATTTATAATCCATTTAAGATCACTCAAATCGATAACTAAAATTGTATTCTCTTTCTAGAAATATTCTAATATTCATTCCATTTTTTTAAGGATTGGAACTTTCTTAATTGACCCAATTCAAACTAAAAACTATGAAGTAAAATGAACAGGGAAAAGGGAGAAGACAAAAGAGGATAGAATGGTCATCCCGTCAACAAAAACAATTATGAAATTGAAAATGCGTTTATTTATTTTTCCATTGATACTGAACTAAGATTTGTTTGTTTGTTTTATTTATTCACCATGTAAAATAATTGTTTACAGATAATACAATTCAGTGGGTAACATCAAGATATAAAGCATAGTGGGAACTGTGCATGAACAAATAATGTTTAAAGCGCAACGTCGCTAAGATAACATAGCTGATAATTATTAGGTTGAGATATAACATGGCTTAAACAAGATATTCTGCCGTTACAAAAATAAAAATACAAAATACAAAATAAACGTTTAAATCAAAAGTATGCCACTTAAAGTATTCAAATAACGAGCAAAACAGGGGAATACACATCATTACCTCTTTCTGACAAATATAGCACTATGATAGTGTACCTCAAAAATTATAATACATATTTGGAGAGAAATAATTCCTTCATTTTCTTTTTAAATAACAAAAAGTTATTACAAGTTCGTATATAAGGTGGCTATAAGTTTCAAATGTCAGGGCCTACACATCTGCGTCTGTATTGATGTAGGTGAGAATGTGGGTGTGTAGGTGTTTGGATAGTGAACGAACATTCTTTTGTTTCGTTGATACTAGACTAATCTTTGAGGTATGGGTAAGAAGGTAGCTGGCTGGAGGTTTAAATTTAATCTACATTTGCCACTCTCCAGATAGTTGTTAAAAATGGGTACCGGTAGGATGCAAACGTTAATGTGGTTGGATTGGTTAAATTGGAATGTATGGATTAGCAAATCCAGTGACCGAGGTAATGATAATTAAAATGCGAAGGACTTGAAAACGTAGTAGTAAGCAATATACAGATGTAACTATTATCATCATTGACAGTATAAAAGCATTATTTGTATTGTTATATTGATACGGAACTAACCTCTACTGGTGTGGGTGGGTTGTGTGGGTGGAAATGAGGATGCATGCGGGTTGGATCATAGGAGAATGTATGAACGTCAAGTGAAAAGATCATTTTAGTGACATGAATCGAATGATTAAAAGCATATTTTGTCATCTATGTCATCATGACACCATACCTTTGAATTTGTTATTCTTTTCACAGAAATAGTTTACGGGCAAAGAGAATCGATTTCCGTTCAGGCTGGTGTCCGTCCATTGAGTAGCACACACATCTTTGAGTACAGATCGGTATACATAGATATCTAGCGTGAAAAGAGGAAACAGTATTATGGGAATGGAGAACAGAATGAATAAAGATAAAAAGTGATAAAAGAACACAAAATGTGTAGCTATATAATGGTATGAACTTGAAAATAAATAACTGATCAAATATGACATATCACGAAGAAATCATATTACAAAAATGGAAACTCTTGATGGATGTAGAAACACTGATTAACATTATCTGATTATCTCAATCAAATTTACCAAATCCATCACTTTTGTATAAAGTATAGATTGTAAAAAGCATCCCTTCTATGATTAAGATCGCAGTTCAAATTCAGATTCAAATTTCATTTAAAGTCTCAATTGGTAGTGTATAACATCAACAACATGCCAAAAATATATTACAATTTAGAATGATTTTTTACATAAATCTCGTTAAAAACAAATTTAACATTTATTAATTTTACAACAATTATAATGGCCATTATTATAATTGATATGTTGACATATTAAAAACGAAAGCTGGTTCATTACAGTCAACTTGTGAGCTTGCCATAAAATCTTGAGAAACAAAAATACGCTTATTGTAAACGATGCTTTTGAATGCACCTTCTTAATCTATTAACATTGAAATTTACTAGGGCCCCGTCTTATAGAGAGTTGCGACTGATCCAAATCAATCGAAAGTCCTCTAATCAATCGCCAATTTGCAGTTCGTTTTCTTTTGAGTACATAGTTGCCATTGATATCAATCCTAAATAAGTTGACATATATATCAACTCTTTATAAGACATGCATTCAAGTGAAAACTAGGCAGTTTAGCGTAGATCACAGGGACATTTACATGAAGGTTTGCAAACAACAATAAATCATTACTTCGAAAGTGTTAAAGCACGTTTTGAGATTTTCGCAATTAAAATATCGATGCATTTTCTTTTTTTGATGCACCCTGCATGTTAATAACACCCCCAAGATTATGGCAAATCCCAACCTCCTAATTCTAGAGTTCCTGTTTTCTTTATCTTTAGGCACAAAAATACAATTATGATCAACTTACTATTGACTTCGATTGATTGTCCTGTACTGAGATTCATTCCAATATCGAAGACCTTCTGCTCTATGATGTCAGGGTTCAGAAGAAGCTGAAGATTATCCTATATCAAACAGATGGACGCCATTATTATGATTTTTTTTTCATTTTTCAATTTCTGACACAAGACTCTAAAATGCGGTGTATACGAGATCGTTTGAAAAAGTTGAAAACTATGATGTTGTGACAAATTTACGGATTTTTAAGTTCAATGTAGGGCCATGCATTATGGTTCAAGGCATACCCACATAGAAGATTTGTTTATGTTGGGGTCGGAACAAAATGCAATGAATTATTGAAAATGTATTGCATTTTCTTTGTTTTTTTGTTTTTGTAGGGGCGTCGACGTACCCTAGCGCCCGCTGCGTACAGTCATGATTCATTGGCTAATCAATGGTCTCGTTACTGTGAGCCCCCAGGATCAAAACCGTGTCGATTTGCTATATTAGTGCCCTTTCACGAGGCATTAATCACCATTACTGTCAGTTATGACTTAAAGACGTAGGTCTCCTAGTTGATTGGCATAGTAGCACACACATGCTTTATCAGTCACGCAAAACAAACACTCCCCAATTGTCATTCAATAAAATCTGAGAATGTAGACTATTATCTAGATCTATTAGGAATAAATCATTGTCAAAATCATTCAATAAATTGGGGTAAAAATAATTATTCCACCATTATGACCAACAGTGTAGATTAAAACGTTAAAACAAGAATCGTATGATTGATTCAGTTTCCCTAGTATTTCCTTGAAATTGATTAAAATGTGACGTACATGAAAATAAAAAGACCAATTTAGGCTCCAAAAGTGGAAAAAGACCTTGCATAAATCACAGGAACTATGCATTTGTTTTATACCAAAATAAAATGGGGTGGGGATGCCACATGCTTTTTTACATGTGAAAAAGTTTGTTGTTATTTTTGACGGGATGTGGACTTGTACGTGCTACGCATCGATTATTCTGCATGTAATACTATATGCTCTCCCACTTACAGTGGGGATGGGACTCACGACTCTTCCCTAATTAAAGCTCTTTTATCATAGTAGCCGTTGCCCTTGAGAGATGTTACCTCAGTCTGCTTTGTAGATGAAGCATTCACGCCAGGTGTAGAAGATGTAAATGTATGCGTTGACACTGCAGTGATATCTGGAGGAGAACTCACTGATGCGGTCAAGGTGTGGTCGGATGAAGGCAAAGATGAGGAGGTGAGGGATGGAGAAATAGTTTCTGACGTAACAATCATGAATGGTTCATAAGTTGGTGAGTCTGTAGACGACTTGAGTACAGTAAATGTTGATAGCGTAGATCCATCTGGTGGAGTTGTGACTACCTTGGATTGAAAATACATGTACCACAACACCTTTATATTGGTACAAATCTTGTTTTTGTTTTTAAACATAGGTAAAAAGGATGTTGTTATCTCGAGAAGATGTCAACTCGGCTCAATGTATGCAAGTACTACCCATACACTTTACTTTTCTCTTCCCCACTTAGATAGTCAACAGTCTATTAATGGATAACGTGTATCATTTCACTAAATATTATCTTGCAGTGTTTATTTTAATGAGTTTCAAACAAAATATTTCTAACAAGATCTCATACATCATGATGATTTTGTTTTAATGACTTTGTCTGTATATTAGCTTCAATATTGAGCCTTTGACTAATTTGCTCATTTTCGCTTACGCATTTAAAAGAATTAACCATAAACTGTACATCTAATCCATTTACAGCTATAAATACCCCCAAATGTATAACTTTAATGCATCTTCGGCAATGGTCACCAATGCAGTCATTTTGAGGGGTTCTCTTTTTCGGAGATAATCAACAAAGACGATGTAATCCCTTTGACCTATAGCAAAGACATTTACTAGTATCAAGACAATTTTCTCTGACTTACTTCTGTAATACGCTCGGCTGGAGGAGATATAAATAAAAAAAAAAAAAAAAAGCACGAAATGTTACAAACGTTGTAAAAGAATTTGTGGAAATGTGTCAAAGAGCGAGAATGCAGAGATTTACAAAACTAAGGAAAAAAAATCTTCTCGAAACCTTTATTTTTGTCAATGGATGTCATCATAAATCACAAGGACTATGCATACTTTTGACGGAACCCCCCGCCATAGATTAACAGGTAAAACATGGATTTAATGATTGTTAAATTTCCTAGTATTTCCTTCAAAGTTATTTATATGTGACTTACTTATTAAATTAAAGAAGAAATATGAAGTCTCCAAAAGTGGAAGAGAGACCGCATAAATCACAGGGAATATGCATGCTTTGACAAAAAGAAGGGGAGGGCAGGCCAAATGTTGTTGTTACATGTGAAAACGTCTGCTGTTATTTTTGACGGGATGTGGCGCTTCGTGTAATACGCATCGATTTGTATGCATGTACCACTATATGCTCTCGTACTTAGAGTGGGGATGGGACTCACAACTCTTCCTTAATTAAAGCTTTTTTGTCATAGTAGCCGTGGCCCTTGAGAGATGTTACCTCAGTCAGCTGTGTAGATGAAGCATTTAGACCAGGTGTAGAAGATGTAAATGTATGTGTAGACACTGCAGTGATATCTGGAGGAGAACTCACTGATGCGGTCAAGGTGTGGTCGGATGGAGTCGAAGATGAGGAGGTGAGGGATGGAGAAGTCGTTTCTAACGGTACACTCGTGGTGGGTTCATTGGCTGGGTAGTCTGTAGATGACGTGCAGTCAGGAAATGTCGATAGCGTAGATACATCTGATGGATCTGTGAGTATAGTCGGCGTGTTATCGATGCGAAAGGCAGGGCAGTTGGGGACACCGCCATATCCAGACCCAGAAAAATATCCGTCTAAGCTTGCTGTGAACAGAGATCTTCCTGAACCTCCTGAATGTACATCAATAAAGAGCACCGATAAATCATATGAAGATAGAACCTGTAAATTACGCATATTTCGTTTCGTTCAAACTGAATTGACTTTCCTTTGATTACAGTTTTGTCTACAATTCTATCACGGAGGACTATTGTCCTAGCTTCTATTCCTAAGTTATTAACCATGAATTTGAATTAACTCGATGAATCAAGATATGTCAAACTCCATCTCTTTCACCTCCAATATCCTACGAAACTGTACATTTTAGACGCAGGATGTGTTAGCCCTTTCCAAATGGGTGTGGTTAAACGAAAATGCTGACCCGGTAGCTGAAGTCAACAAATATCAAGTAACGCAAAGCCACGATGAAAGATATTATGATCAAATATAGGTTCAAAGCAGCAATCGATTTCATTAACGTGCATTCATTTTCGAGCAAAGTTTCTCCACTCGTTGCTCCCCTGTTTCATTTCTAAACTTGCTGCATTCCATTTCGTTTCAAGTCGCCGAATTTTCTAAACATGCACATTCAAATTAAACCTTGGTTCAGTCAAATTTGGAAATGCGTAAGGGTCATTCAATTTCGCCAATGTTAAGTGGGATGAGAATTCTTTGGCGAATTGCGGTTTCATTTTCGTCTATGGGCAACCTCTTTCGCAATCGGATGATTCAAATTAAAACTAGACCTCAAAATCATAGTATGAGTAGGGTGATCACACTGCCTGTGCAAACAGTCTGCCCCGCAAACACACACACACAACAGCAGTCAGTTAGTATAAATAGCAATTTTTGTAAATGTATTTTAAAAAACTAAACAATATTTTAATTTTTTTTATTTCACATATATTTCAAGCATACCTTTAAACTACAATTCTTTGTAGTGTCATTGTTATAGGCATGTGGGAAATATGTTAATTTTTAATTAGAATATCGTCTTTTCAGCAATGTGTGACATGGCCCGCTGATCGCCCATTGACTCGCGCTGCTATTCTGCGTGGTGAAAATGCACCTCAATGTATAAAACTCTTCTACAAAAATGCAATGTCCTCATTTATTTCACTCATTGAATCTATTTGTTATTTACACTCAAGGTAGCCACAACTGTACTGATGAGGTCACCAAAGTTTTTGTTACTCTGAAATTCAGTCCTTGTGGAATGTTATGGCCTGTTGAATGGTTTCTCGGAAAATCGTCATGAATCTTCAAATCTGACATTTTTTTAATAGGCAAATATACTGTGATGTACCTTAAAATCTACAAATTCTTATCATATAATCGGTTTTTCTGAATTATTTGTGAAACACATGAGGAAATAGCTGTGACGGTGATCCAAGTAATTTCCATCGCCATATTTGATTGGCATTGCAAAAATATTTGGAATTTAAGGTTAATATTTGGTGTAAATATGATCTATGAATATATGATTTTAAAAATGTCCCAAAAATGAACAGTTTGACTTTCCTAATTCGCATAATGAGTGCGCGAATATATAATTAGCTGAAATGACCTAATTTGCATATTTCGTCCCTATTTTCACGATTCGCGGATTTTCCTCACTACCGTCACTTCGTGAAATTTGATGAATATTCATGATTTTTTTAAATTTCAAATGAAATATATTTCCATACCTGTCTAATATACATATGTTTCACTGATGTATCATGTTCGGTTTTGATTTGATTACATATGCGCATATTAATTAGGCGGACTTAGTTATATTCCCAACTTTTTTTATATCTGCAGATTCGCAAAAATGGCAAAAATTACTTATATTGTTGGCTTCTGTTTTCAAAACGGTAATAGATATATGAATTTTTTTTAATAATTTTTTTACCACAAAGATGATATTTTAGTATCTGATAATTTAATTTATTATTTGTGTCCGAGAAAGTGATGAATTAAGTTGTCAACTTTGTCGAATTATGCCAATTTTGCCAATTTGACCATTTCTGGCAGGTTTTTCGGTAATTTTGCGATATAAAAAAAATGGTATAAAATCACAACACATTGGCCGATTTTAATTCTGTATTTTGTTTGTTGAAGCTTTTATAAAGCTTGATCATTTGCAACCATCAAATAACATGTGTTTGTGTAATTATTTTTGGTGTGCTATACCTAGTATGAGGCTCAATGTTTATTCGGATATTCAGTATTTCGTGTTCATTTATTCTTTTTCTCTATGATCTTTTCTGACAAGATTTCACATTATACATTCTTCTTATTTGTCTGATATATATATATTGCATTTTATCTTTCGACATTCTTTATTTTTGATGAAACATCCCATTATTCAGATCTTCATATTTTTCAATATAAATGTCTTTGAGGTTATTTTTTAAATGGTTTGTTTTGATCAATCTTAATTGAGTAGGTGATCTTTCTTTCTTTTCTTTATTCATCATTGTATTTTGTTTCCATCATGTCCATATCTATTAAAGCTGAACTCTACCTCTGTCCAGGATCTGTTCATATATAGCTTGTGCTTAGAAGAGAAGTCACAAATTGTGCACCTTCTCTGTGGACAGTTACCTGTGTAATGATAGATATCTACTAACGAATGCGCATGTAATTCCTCCAATTAAACTTTGCATAAAATTATTCAAACAGAAGTATATTTAGTGAAAAATTAACATCAAATGAAAAGCAATACACAGATGTCACATAAGTATGACTAATCACGAAATTGAATGCACGAATACATACCACCGTCTGTCCGGCGCAAATTTCAATGCTCTTTGCACGCTTTTCTAAATTGAATGCTCGTTTTGCACGTCTCCGTGACAAGAGTATGAATTCGCATGCTACTAAATCAAATTGAATGACGCAATTAGCTTTTTGAATGTTGATCTACATAATTCGGATGCCAAGTTTACAAAGTTGGGCGGGAAAACCTATAATATTAAATGGTTAAAAAGATCATGGTCATGATGATCATAATCAAAGTTATAACAATATTGTTGTTGATAGTAGCAGTAGTAGTAGTATTTATGACAATAAAGATATAGATAATAATGATGATAATAATAATAATAATGATAATGATTAATACTACAATAATAAGCGTAATGACATCAACAACAATGGTAGAACAAGCAGCCGTAAGTGTAATGATATTGATAGGTTTTTAATTTATAGGCCTACTTGCTACATTCATATCGAAAATATTGAGCCTAATACTACAATTTTACTTCACATTATATAAAAAGGCTAGTATTCATACGCAACAAATACGTTCGTTAGCCTTAAATGGCTCAGGTCATCCCCAGTCAAAAAGGCCTTACATCACATACACTATTCTTTATGAAACGATATATCACATGATTATTCTACAGACACGACTGCATCGATAAAAGCTATTCCAACGTCCACCAATATAGCTTCCCCTTTGTTTAACAATCAAGAGGAACTGAGTAGATTAGT
Organism: Strongylocentrotus droebachiensis; assembly: GCA_035222895.1. Taxonomy (NCBI): domain Eukaryota; kingdom Metazoa; phylum Echinodermata; class Echinoidea; order Camarodonta; family Strongylocentrotidae; genus Strongylocentrotus; species Strongylocentrotus droebachiensis. The sequence continues at coordinate 32,874 of JAVYIG010006160.1, forward strand.
TAATAAGATTGGCTTAGGCAATCAAGAAGGCGCTACATCAAACAAACCATGCACTTATTTGTATGATTGGATACATCACCTGTGTATTCTACAGACACGACTGCATCGATAACGATGTAACCATGGACCACCAAGCCACCTTGGCCTGGTGCAACCCCCAAGCAGTACTGGGTAGAGTAGTTAGCTAGTAGGATAAAGGCCAGACTCCCACAGGTATAGGTGTTACAGTGAACAATGCTGTTAGCTGCATCCGTGGCGTCCACGGTCGATGTAATAGTCCCTCCAGTCCCGTCATCTGATTTGACCGTCACGGTAGCATTTGTGACCTGGGTGGTGTTCAGTGAGCCTTCTGGACACGCAGGGAATGTTGGATTGCATGGATACTCTGAAGTTTCTTTGTAGCGAATCAAACATGACAAAATAGTACGTGCCTATATAATATACATTCCCATCGTATAATATGCTTTTACGAAAGAAAATAAAATGGAAAATCCTAGGAGAATAATATGCAATGAGTTAAATACTACATAATTGTAGAGTAAGTGCAGGAAATGCCTGACGAACAATAGTTGATGTGTGCAGAATGGTTTAATCTTCCATCTTTATCGTATCAAAATTATGCCATAAGAGTTCACGTATTGCGTCACAATAAACAAGATAATTTTACTTCAAAATAGGATTTCTTTTCCTAAATATTCATCGGCAGTCACTCCACCCTGTCACTCCACCGTCTTCTGGAATCGGTTGATACCTGTTCATTGCCCCGCTCCTCAAATATTTGATTCACTTACTTAGAGATCCAACCTTCAACCTTTAAGAGACCGTAACTTTCGACCGTCTGAAGCTTTTGGTCTCTAATCTCGCATACACTTTTCCTCAAAATTCATTCATATTGAAATATAGAAGCCATCTTACCTAGGCGTATTTGGTAACACAGAAGCTCTCCTCTTGTGATAGGTAAGATCTGAATCCGTATTTATACCAAAGTATGAAATATAAAAGGAAACAAATCATGGTTACAACAAAATAAGGAAATGAAGATGTGAACAATTTTGGGACCACAGTAACATAATCCACAAGATATAAACAGGTGGTAATTAATTAAAGATAAATGTTACTTGAGTCAAATCTGTATTAACACTCCGGTATTTATCATTTGTCATAAACCTTCGCCTATTCATTCAGACTTTGAGAGTATGGCTTTCGTCTTGTAATGTTTGTTTGATAAATAGCAGCCATCATATACAAATATAACTATATATCAATGGAAAGCTAATGACCTCACAAATCTGGAAAAAAATATGTAAGATTTTTGTTTATATACTTAATCATTCAAAAATTACAATGTATGAATGAAATATGGCCAATATCAGAAATTAACAAAATGGCGCCTAGATGACGTCACGCATCAGTAAAAAACAGAATCTCTTCGTTAGGCACAATTACCATACAAATGCCACATGTCATGAAAGTTTTATGGTCATTCACCATGCCATTCATAAGATATCTACGTAACAAATTAATTCAGAAAGAATAGAAGAAAAAAAAAAGATTCTGACGAAATCAGTAGGTGCTCTGCCGTGAAAACAACATGTGAGTAATATTGCAATCTTTATTGCAGGTCATCATTCGTGCTCATATCGCACTGACCAACTAAATCACATGAAATCAAACATCGCGCAGTGTTTGACGTTTATTGGTCTGTGGAGGCTAATTGAAACAAATTTCCCAACACTCTTTGTTGTAAATAGACATTACTCCTAACACTCGTCTTCTCCACCGGCTTCCGACTCCAATCTCTGCCGTCTAGTCTGATAAGCAAGTTCTTAATTTGCGATGGTACATTACGCCCGGTCCCCCCTCTCCCCACTCAGTGTTATTTAGGGGACGCGTATGCTTGTTCCCTCCCTTTGAAAGCACCCCCTATCTCAGGAGTGCCAACATTTCTAAAAAAACCTTTCGCAGGCTTGTCCTGCCTTGGGGCTCCCCTAAATCTGGATCACTTCTCAATGTACCCCCTTTTCACAATTGCCCAGGAGTCCAAAGAAAGAGAGAGAGAGAGAGAGGGAGAGAGAGAGACACACAAGAAACAACCCCTTTGAAATATTTTATAACCCCTTTTTTAATTTTCTCAGGAATCCAAAGATAGAGAAAGAAAAAAAACATCCCCTTTTTAGAGAAATCTCCGGTGGAAAAGTCAAATATACTCTCTTTTTTACAATAATAAATTTCGCCCGAAATGTTCCCCTTTACCGGAGATTTTGGGAACTCGAATGCGGTCGGTCCCTCCGATCCCAGAGTGGTGGGGGGGGGGGGGGGGGGCGGGACATTACGTCGTTGGAATCTTCCCACTCACGATCAAGCATAGTCGTCATGTAAACACGTATTTTTTATTCAGAAAATATAATAAATTGAAAGCTTGCCCATTGATATCATCAATATCAGCGTCACTGAATTCAGACGATGTATACTGCATATCAAAGTTACTGTCTGGCCTCATTTTATGGATACTTAATCATTAAAATTGATGATAATATGGCTGCCATCGATCTTTTAGCGTGTGTTTTTACGTAGTTATGTGAATCCGGAAGTGGCAATCGCCTTCGTATCATCGAAGCGCCCAGTTTGAATGATATAGGCTTCCTTTTTTTTGGGGGGGGGGGGGGGGTGCCAAGATTCAATTGTAAATGTCTGATTGTGATAACGTATGTTTTTTGTTGAAAGATATGTTGCAGCTGTTCTTTGGTCGGGATTGGTAGCTTGGTTTGTGTAAAGCGTCAACGTCATGATTACAATATAAACTAAATGCTTATCGAAAGAACCTATACCATTCGACAAAATACCTTTCCAGCCTTAGTTCTTTTAAAGCAAAGTATCTTGTAACATATTTCACGTGTTGGGGCTTGTATCACTGACGTTATGCATGCCAATTTTAATCCACTACCCTCATTTGTATCACCCTCTTTGGCTATGTCAGGACCGCCCCATACAAACTAATAAAGAAACGGGTAATGCTCCCTGTATCACTCCTGGAGGCGTAGGTAACACGATAGCAAGATAAACAGAATTAGAAATACCGTACGATTTAATCACACTATTTGAATATTACCTTTTGAAAGACAATGGATTTTCCCCATATTCATATAAAAAAAAATTTACTTAAATTATATTGCGTCGTATCTTAAATGAAATATTTGATACATGCAAGGTTCTAGTTCAATTAAATGGACCGAATATTTGTTTGTGTCTGAGTGAGCCAACCTACATTGCATTATATTTCCTTAAATTGATATCAAGAGATGAACACATTAACAAATTGAGCCCGGATGTGTTAGATTATTTTTTTAACAACCAATATCAGAGATAAAAAGTGTAACATAATCAGCATACAATATGAGTTTAATTTCTTCATGATCTCTGAACGTAACTACTGGGAAGTATTTTTTTTAAGTAAGGGGATATGGGGACTCCTTGTCTAACGCCTCTCTTAACAGGGAAGTACTTGTAGAAGATCCTGTAGATAATCCTTGGTTAATGATATAGCTTTATGTATACTGTAGAGCACCTTAATATGATTTATAATGTTAGGACCGAGATTTTTTAAACGCCAATATTTAGGGGACAAAAGGATGAAATCCAAACTGAGGATGATAGCAGGCATATTTTGCATTGTGGTAAATAACATATTCATGATTGATCAAAGTGCCTTTCCGACATGCCGTTTTTGTAAGAAAGTTACTTGATCTGGGTAAATTAGGTCATCTAAAGTGTTCTTCATCTTCTCAGCTTATGACATTCTAGGCAACTCCAATATCAAAATTAAAGATGAAGAACAGTTATGGTCATGCGATTGCATTGTGAAAGAAACGTAGTAGAATCGATCAGAAAAGGGTGATCATCTAGCATATTGGTGTGTACTGCAAGGTTCTGGAATCATCAAAATGATAAGAAATTTGGCCCAGTCTTCGTAAAGTTACAAGTACTGTACACAGAAAGATGTATATGGGACTACGCACACGTGCGCGACACGTGCGTTTATCTCTCACAGTCCAATAGATAAACTAATTTACCAAATATATCAATTAGTAGGCGGTTTCCCGGCAAATTTTGTATCATCATGTTTTAGTCAAAACATATTCTTTTACACGATTGGTAATATAGAGCTTCCATTTCATTTTTTGAAATTGGGGCGTTTCCAATACTGGTCTTTACCTTAATTAAGCCTGGGGTTGTAAGTTAGTAACTATAAGTTTGCTAATGCGTGTTTTCGTGTTTTTTTGCAGTTGGAAAAAAGGATGGAATTACACAAGTTTATGTTCGCTTGTTCTACTCATTACACATTAAACAATTGATGATAAATCATTGAAAGGGACAGCGAACATTTGCTGGGATACCATTTTTCTGATGTAGGAATTCTAAACCCTGATTTTCCATGCGCTCTTTTATCTCACCACCTGCTCAACAGTTGCAGATTAGCGCATAACTTTTCGTGGGCTTGGAGCATGGGGTCAGAGGAGAGCGGCTTGATTCCACTCCTTCCCTATCACCTCCCTGTTAAAAGTAAGTCAAATTTTCAACGCCAACAAACGCTTCGCGTCTGCGCACATTGCTGCATCATTAACTGCACGCAACATCCTAATGAAACCCTACCTTTTCCTGCATATCTCGACTTCAATTCATTTCAATTTAATTCTATCTTTATGCACCACGGTAATTCTAAGTATAATTGTATATCACGTTACAGTATACTGCAGTCGGTGTATTACCTGAATATGAATTATTGATAATGAATTTCTAATCGGTCGTGACGATTCGAAATATATATTGTATTTTGTCATTACTAATCCATCAGTAAATTAAAACTGACTGTAGTTTTCCCTTTCAATTTCAAGGATCCCGAGTGAGAATTATTTGTCCTAGCTAGTCATAGGAAACAGAAACTCATTTCTCGAAAAGCTACAGAGGGTATGGAGAGAGAGAAAAAAGGAGAGACAGAGAGAGAGAGAGAGAGAGAGAGAAAGAGAGTGAGATAGAGAGAGATAGAGAGAGAGTGTGTGTGTGTGTGTTTGTGGGATAGAGAGATAGAGAGAGGGAGAGAGGAGTGTTTGTGTGTGTATGTGGGAGAGAGAGAGAGAGATAGGGCAGTTAAGAGATAACATATGTATTTGGGTTATTCTGAGGAGGCTAGGAACAGTGTGTAGTGGAAGTATGGTCGCGTGGTGTGTGTGTCGCATGGTGGGGAGGGTGGGGGGGGGGGGGTAGTGTGTTTGGCTGGATGGGGTTATTTTTTTTATGTTACAACTGATTTCATTTTTGTTTTCATCAATTGTACAATCTATATAATGAAAATGTTTTGAATTCATGTCAAGGAAAAACAACCGTATTTTATTATTAAAATTAATTTGTGTCGTTGAAATCAATAAAAAAATATTGAAAAAAAAGAAAGAAAAAAGAAAACAAATATGCACCACCTGATAGACTAAAATTTCAAAACAACGGAAATGAGAACAGAATGAGAAGAGGGAGGAGTATAGTTAGGTACATGGAACACTGAGAAGCAAATAAAGGTTTAGATAGAGAAAAGGGTAAAGATACAAACGAAAGAAGAGGGAGATGCAGTGACTTTGAAGAGAGAGTTGAGAGGAGGAGCAAGCGGCTCTCCCCAGTAGCCTCGCGTGCACTACGGCTTCGCCCCCTTTTTTCTGAAAATATTGGATCCGCTGCTGAAACTGTGTATTCATTCATATTTGTTGGCATTTCTTGCAGAATTATCCATCTTTACAAAACGAATTATTAAATTTCCAATTGGTATATTCGGATATCTTCTTCCTATTGCCAGCTCGTATATACAACACTATTGCTGAATGACCACTACCCACATTTGGAAATATTTACCGAAATTTACCGAAATTCTTAAAAGGTCAATATTTGTAGGACAATAGGATGACTAACTGAATCTAATTCTCTTTTGGAATCCAAACTGAGAATGATAGCAGGCAGATTTTGCATTGTGGTAAATAACATATCCATGATTGATCAAGGTGCCTTTCCGACATGTCGTTTCTTTAAGAAAGTTACTTGGTCTGGGTAAATTAGGTCATCTTAAGTGTTCTTCATCTTCTCAGCTATGACATGCTAGGCAACTTTAGTATTAAATTAATCAGAGATGGTTGGTTCGTTTGTTTTACCTGACCGCGCTAAGAATGCATGAGCTTATAGGTAGTAACTATAAGTTTGCTAATGCGTGTTTTCGCGTGCTTTTTGTATTTTTGTAGTTGGAAAAAAGGATGAAATTACACACGTTTATGTTCGCTTGTTCTACCCATTACACATTCAACAATAAATTGATGAGATATCATTGAAAGGGACAGCGAACATTTGCTGGGATACCATTTTTTTATGTAGGAATTTAAACCCTGATATTTCATGCGCTCTTTTATCTCACCACCTGGTCAACAGTAGCAGATTAGCGCATAACTTTCCTGCGGCTTGGAGCATGGGGTAGACAGAGAGCGGCTTCATTCCACTCCTTCCCTATCACCTCCCTGTTACAAGTAAGTAAAATCTTCAACGCCAATAAACGCCTTGCGTCTGCGCACATTGTTGCATCAATAACCGCACGCAACATGCTAATAACATCCTTCCTTTCCCCGTATATCTCGACTTCAATTCATTTCAATTTAATTCTATCTTTATGCACCACGGTAATTCTAAGTATAATTGTATATCACGTTACAGTATACTGCAGTCGGTGTATTACCTGAATATGAATTATTGATAATGAATTTCTAATCGGTCGTGACGATTCGAAATATATATCGTATTTTGTCATTACTAATCCATCAGTAAATTAAAACTGACTGTAGTTTTCCCTTTCAATTTCAAGGATCCCGAGTGAGAATTATTTGTCCTAGCTAGTCATAGGAAACAGAAACTCATTTCTCGAAAAGCTACACGGGGTATTGCGAGAGAGAAGAAAAAAAAGAGAGACAGAGAGATAGAGTTACAGAAAGAGAGTGAGATAGAGAGAGATAGAGAGAGAGAGAGTGTGTGTGTGTTTGTGGGAGAGAGATAGATAGAGAGAGGGAGAGAGGAGTGTTTGTGTGTGTATGTGGGAGAGAGAGAGATATGGCAGTTAAGAGATAACATATGTATTTGGGTTATTCTGAGGAGGCTAGGAACAGTGTGTAGTGGAAGTTTGGTCGGGTGGTGTGTGTGTCGCATGGTGGGGAGGGGGTAGTAGTGTGTTTGGTTGGATGGGGTTATTTGTTTTATGTTACAACTGATTTCATTTTTTCTTTCATCAATTGTACAATTTATGTAATGAAAATGTTTTGAATTCATGTCAAGGAAAAACAACTGTATTTTATTTCTAAAATTAATTTGTGTCGTTGAAATCAATACAAAAGAAATATTGAAGAAAAAAAAAGAAATAAAAAAAATATGTACCACCTGATAGACTAAAATTTCGGAACAACGGAAATAAGAACAGAATGAGAAGAGGGAGGAGTATAGTTAGGTACATGGAACACTGAGAAGCAAATAAAGTTTTAGATAGAGAAAAGGGTAAAGATACAAACGAAAGAAGAGGGAGATGCAGTGACTCTGAAGAGAGAGTTGAGAAAAGGAGCAAGCGGCTCTCCTCAGGCGCGGATCCAGGATTTCTTAGGGGTAGGGGTCCGAATATGAAATCCATTTGAAATTTAGTGTGCTGAAATTTGAGAATCGTGCCGGCCAATATTTCGCTCAGTTGGGGGGGGGGGGGGGAGAGGGGGGGGGGGGGGGGTAGTGAGCACTAATTTTCGTTTGGCCCTCGAAAATTTTAGAAATCGAAGTTTATACATCCATTTATCGTCAGATGAGCATAATTTTATACCTAATTTGTGACACTGGCAGGTCACGACTTGGCGTGGGGTCCAGGGGGCAGAGCCCCCGGAAGTTCAGGAGTTTTGGGCAATAAATTACTGTCAGATGAGCATATTTTGATACTTTATTTGTGACACTGGCAGGACACAAATTGGTGTTGGGTCCAGGGGGCGGAGCCCCAGGAAGCTCAGGGGTTTTACACATTAAATTATCGTCAGATGAGCATAATTGTATACCTTATTTGTGACACTGGCAGGTCACGACTTGGCGTGGGGTCCAGGGGGCAGAGCCCACGGAAGTTCAGGAGTTTTGGGCAATAAATTACGGTCAGATGAGCATATTTTGATACTTTATTTGTGACACTGGCGGGACACAAATTGGTGTTGGGTCCAGGGGGCGGAGCCCCAGGAAGCTCAGGGGTTTTACACATTAAATTATCGTCAGATGAGCATAATTTTATACCTTATTTGTGACACTGGCAGGTAACGAATTGGCTTTGGGTCCAGGGGGCGGAGCCCCAGCAAGCTCAGGGTTTTTACACATTAAATTATCGTCAGATGAGCATAATTTTATACTTTATTTGTGACACTGGCAGGTAACGAATTGGCTTGGGGTCCAGGGGGAGGAGCCCCCTGAAGCTCAGGGGTTGTGCAATAAATTACGGTCAGATGAGCATATTTTTATACCTGATTTGTTACACTGACAGGACACATATTGGTGTTGGGTCCAGGGGCGGAGCCCTCAGAAGATAAGGGGTTTATACATCAATTTATCGTCAGATGAGCATAATTTTATACCTTATTTGTGACACTTGCAGGTCACTAAGTGGCGTGGGGTCCAGGAGCGGAGCCCCCTGAAGCTCAGGGGTTTGGGGCAATAAAAGACGGTCAGATAAGCATATTTTCATACCTTATTTGTGACACTGGCAGGTCACGAATTGACGTGGGGTCAGTAGGCGGAGCCCCCAGAGGCCCAGGGGCGTTAGGCAATATATTATGGTTAGATGAGCATCCAGGGGCCTGCCTTAGGGCCATTGGTTGGGTTCGGGGAAGCATAGGGCTTTAGGCATGTCATTACGTCAGATGAGCATAATTATACTTTATTTGTGACACTGGTAGGTAACTAATTGGCGTGGGGTCCAGGGGGCGGAGCCCCGAGAAGCTCAGGGGTTTTAGGAATTTTATAACGGTAAGACAAGCATGCAGGTGCCCGCCTTAGGGCCCCTTGTGGCGTCGAGGGGGTAGAACCCCGGAAACTTAGGGGTTTTAGGCATTTAATTACGGTCAGAGGAACATATTTTGATACCGTATTTGTGACACTGGCAGGACACTAATTGGCGTGAGGTCCAGGGGGCCGAGACCCAAGAAGCTCAGGGTGTATGTAGTTATGTAGTTTGAGGAGCACCCTCGGCAACTAGAAACCCTAGTTCAAAACTGATCTATATGAAATCCGATCTTCTCTGAATTAGCGATAGATTACAAACACTGCACTTTATCAGGAAAAAGGACAATTTTCAAACCATCTCATACAAATGGACTAACCTATGTTCCAATGAACTATTCACATACCGCAGTAACATCAATCAAAATATCTTTGCAAATGACGATTGTTAGTTTCCTAGGCATATTTTACTCTAGTCTACAACTTTTTGAGAGTTGAGTCCCTAATTGAGTTATAATACCTTATTTACGGTGTACACATAAAAACCGAACACATAAACCAAATATAGTGTCGTGTAAGTGTTGTATAAAGCTCCATTCCATCATCATCTCGTCCATCCTTTCCCTTTCTATTATATGTCCTTCTCAATACTTCTAATCGACCCCATATGAGAGATCTTTTAGGAAAGAATAATACCAACGACAGGATGACGACATGTGGGATAATTTAAAAGAACAGTAAATAGAAAAATTTAAATGTTTTACCATGACAATACTCGTGAATAAGGATATACAAAATTAATAGGGGTTTAAATTCCTTACAAAATACAATATTAAAAAAATGCATTTAACGATTATTCATAACAGAAAGTAATCAGATTTAACACATGTTTAACATCAATACTTTATTTTCAGTCATTTCTGTTTTTAGGAATGACATCTGAATTTCAGTTTTTGAAGAGATAAAAGGATTAATTTTTCATGTACTCACCAGAGAAAACCCCCCACACAAGGCAAGGAATATCCTTAGTCCACTCAAAGGTAAATCAGCCATGATGATGATTATCTTTCACAAATCCAAATCTTAGATCGATATTGTCAATAGAGTTAAAGAGGTATGAAGAATATTGAGAGAAATCTTGAACCTTAAGAGTCAAGGGAGGTCATCTCCTTCCTTCTCAAAATGTATAAGTCACTCGTGTTTTTCTCCCCTTTTTCACAGATTGAAGTCGTTATTCTGCTCATTAAACGCATGAAATTAAAAATCAAAACAGAAGAACCCAGGAATGACTCAAGATGAAGGTGATTTAGCACGCTCTGTTTTAAAAACGCTATTATCTTGGCGCGTTTAATTTGCGAAATGCTCAATGAGAGCATGAGGAAAATGAGAGAAAAATACATGAGTTTAATAGATGCAGTCCGCTGAAATGATGTGAGGCGCTTATCACCATGGTATCAAACTGGCATTTGTTTATGTTTTCGTTTAACGTAGTGCCTGACTGCATGCGACGTATTGATGCGATAAATGATATATCTCTAATTGCTATGCTGCCCACATCAACAAGTCCGACACCGGAACAAAAAGTTATACCTTACCCCACACCGGCTAAAAATCGGTCGGTTGGAAGTCGGAATCAGTTTGGTGGTCTGACTAACATATCAATACTTTCTTTTCTATTACCCCCCCCCCACTCTCTGTCTCTATATACAATTCTTTTTTTCAGTCTTTCATGTTCTCTATAGGTTTACTTTGTTATCAATCATATTACTTTGTGTTCTTCTTTCTAATTCAAACCAAGCTTTATTAAATAGGTATTTCATACTCTTTTATTCTTCCCCTCGATCTTTCTATCTGCCTCTCTTTCTGCGTGTCACTTCAATGTAAAGTCTTTTCATTGTCTCTCCTCCACACTTCATTTCACTCTCCTCCCCTCGCTCTCTCATACCCACACACGCGCACGCCTGCAAAGACAAATACACTCGTCCTTACACACACACCCAAACACACACACATACACACACACACACACTCTCTTTTTTGTTTTCTCTCTCTATATATCCTTATTTAGGTCTTCTACTGATTTTGTTCTATAACTTTGTTTTTATTTCATTTTTTCTCCCTCGCTCTCAATGACAAGTGAGTACTAATTTGTGTCCCATAACGACAATATACAACATAATTGAAATACCATTATGTAGTTTGAAGAGCACCCTCGGCAACTAGACACCCTAGTTCAAAACTGATCTATATGAAATATGATCTTCTCTGAAATAGCGATAGAATACAAACACTTCACTTTATCAGGAAAAAGGACAATTTTCAAACCATCTTATACAAATGGACTAACCTATGTTCCAATGAACTATTCACATACCGCAGTAACATCAATCAAAATATCTTTGCAAATGACGATTGTTAGTTTCCTAGGCATATTTTGCTCTAGTCTACAACTTTTTTAGAGTTGCGTCCAAACCAATAGCATTGTACAGAAGTGCTCGTGGCACAACAGTATGTCCATACATCAGTGTCTTATAATACCTTATTTACGGTGTACACATAAAAACCGAACACATAAACCAAATATAGTGTCGTGTAAGTGTTGTATAAAGCTCCATTCCATCATCATCTCGTCCATTCTTTTCCTTTCTATTATATGTCCTTCTCAATTCTTCTAATCGGCCCCACTAGTATTAGAGATTTTTGAGGAAAGAATAATACAAACGACAGGATGACGACATGTGGGATAATTTAAAAGAACAGTAAAATAGAAATAGTAAACTGTTTTACCATGACAATACTCGTGAATAAGGATATACACAATTAATAGGGATTTAAATTCCTTACAAAATACAATATTTAAAAAATGCATGTAAAGATTATTCATAACAGAAAGTAGTCAAATTTAACACATGTTTACATGATATAATTTTTTTAAGTCATTTTTGTTACAAGGAATGAAATTCTTTGGATTGCTAACAAACCGTCTGAATTTCAATTTTTGAAGAGATAAAAGGATTGTTTTTCATTTACTCACCAGAGAAAACCCCCCACACAAGGCAAGGAATATCCTTAGTCCACTCAAAGGTAAATCAACCATGATGATGATTGTCTTTCACAAAATACCTCTCTTAGATCAATTTTGTCAATGGAATTAAAGAGTTATGAAGAATATTGAGAGAAATCTTGAACCTTTATAATCAAGGGAGGTCATCTCCTTTCCTCTCAAAATGTATAAGTCGCTAGTGTTTTTCTCCCTTTTTCACAGACTGAAGTCGTTGTATTTAATCTGGAAGTTTCCTTCTAATAATCTGCTCATTTAACGCATACAATTAAAAATCAAAACAGAAGAACCCAGGACTGAATCAAGATGAAGGTGATTTAGCTCGCTCTGCTTTAAAAGCGCTGTTATCTTGGTACGTTTAGTTTGCGAAATGCTTAATGAGATATGAGGAAAATGAGAGAAAAATACATGAGTTTAATAGATGCAGTCCGCTGAAATAATGTGAGGCGCTTATCACCATGGTATCAAACTGGCATTTGTTTATGTTTTCGTTTAACGTAGTGCCTGACTGCATGCGACGTATTGATGCGATAAATGATATATCTCTAATTGATATGCCGCCCACACCAACAAGTCTGACACCAGAACAAAAAGTTACCTTACCCCACACCGGCCAAGAATCGGTCGGTTGGAGTCGGAAACAGTTTGGTGGTCTGACTAACATATCAATACTTTCTTTTCTATTACCCCCCCCCTCCACTCTCTGTCTCTATATACAATTCTTTATTTCAGTCTTTCATGTGCTTTATATGTTTACTTTGTTATCAATCATATTACTTTGTGTTCTTCTTTTTAATTCAAATCAAGCTTTATTTAAAAGGTATTTCAAACTCTTGTTTTCTTTTATTCTAAACCGTTCGAATTCTAATTTTCGATTGTAAACAAACAACCCTCGTGACAGGTCGAAGATACTCCGAGTGCAAAGTGAGAGCATCCACACGGTCAAATTTAATACGCTACCCTCTAGACGTGTCAGCGTGTTACTCCTGGATAAATCCAGGAGTAAATCGGTCGGGATAAAGGTGGGCGTAGCGAACACGACCATTGTTCAGACTGTAAGGAGGTCGTTGGTGGCGGGCTTTAGAACCGTGACCTTCACCCCGTTTCCACCCCGCTTATAGGTAAGCAAGGCTTAGTTTTTATGTGTGTTTAAATTGTTATATTTGATAATATTGCTACTATGTTTTGTTCATATCCTGGTTTAAACGAATTAGTATCATTATAAGGCTTAAAAATATGTTCAAAGAACATGATATTTGTTAACAGAAAGGTGTAATTTTAGGTGATATTGTTGTTACGTAATGCTCAGAGGGTGTGACTTCTCAATGTACAAGTAGATTACACGTAGAGGAAATGGATGCCTAGGCTATGCCTGTACGGGTACGTGTAGAATGCATTTGTGTGTACGGTCAATTGGGCCTTGGAGTGTGACTATTGTAGTCGGGAACTTGGGCGCTAATGAATATGTATTAGGTTTTGGTGTAGAGAAACCTGATTAACGAAGAATTATGATCTTTTAAGTTTGATTAATTATGTTAGGAATTCGTTATTGATCCAGCTTATACACTTTGGGCATTTGCAATGTCTTAAATAAGTTAAAGTTAATGTCATTAACGATTCAAATGTTTTAGTGTAGTGAACACTGACTACCTATTTTTGTCATAATTCTGAAAGAAGTGTTGTTGTTTATTTTTGTAATTGATAACTGTTTATCATTACTTGACCCCGTTTCCACCCCGCTTATAGCGGTGTGTCCTTTACAGAATAAGGAGCACCAACTCTACTCCTCAGGCTGCCATTGTCATCTGTATTGTCCGAGGCCTACCCCCACTCATTCCGGCTACCCGTCACAATCTACCCCCCCCCCCTACAAGACGATCACTACCCCGACCTTTACGCCGACCTCACCATTTTTACGCCGACTAGCTCTTAACACGACCTTTGCCCTGACCAAAATTGCCATCACCTAAACAAGACTATATGACCATAGATATTCACCATGGTATAATCATTATATTTAATGGTTATGGCTGTACATATAAACCGATCTGAATCACTAATCGATGTATGGTTCATTGCATAATCTTAACCCGGTCGACAGAGTATCATTACTCCGCATGAATGGTTTGCACCATTTCATAACAAAAGAAATCTCCTCTGCCATTCTTCTAACCAATCAGATTCTTCTTTAGCAGAAATATATGTTTTCTTGATGGAATGTATTATATCAATTTTTGCCCTCCAACCAACAGAATACCCCTTTTCTTCTATATTGGGATCGAATACATGTTACTTTGAATGATATGAATAATAATTGTGTATTATCTAAAATCATTTTGAATGTAATGAAAACCCAATACTTTGAAACAAGCAAAGTTTCGTCAGACATGTACCTTCTTCAGTGATAGAAAGTTTAGAAATATTGTGAACAAATATAATACTAGTAATCACTTTATGTTTACATAAGCTAGGTTTAAAAGTGATTACTAATTTGTGTCCCATAACGAAAATATACAACATAACTGAACTACCATATGTAGTTTGAGGAGCACCCTCGGCAACTAGAAAACCCTAGATCAAAACTGATCTATATGAAATTTGATTTTCTCTGAATTAGCGATAGAATACAAACACTGCCCTTTATCAGGAAAAAAACTATTTTCAAACCATCTTATACAAATGAACTAACCTATGTCTCAATGAACTATTCACATACCGCAGTAACATCAATCAAAATATCTTTGCAAATGACGATTGTTAGTTTCCTAGGCATATTTTACTCTAGTCTGGAACTTGTTGAGAGTTGCGTCCAAACCAATATCATTGTACAGAAGCGCTCGTGGCACAACAGTATATCCAGACATCAGTGTCTTATAATACCTCATTTAATATGGTGTACACATACAAACCGAACACATAACCCAAATATAGTGTCGTGTAAGTGTTGTATAAAGCTCCATTCCATCATCATCTCGTCCATTCTTTTCCTTTCTATTATATGTCCTTCTCAATTCTTCTAATCGGCCCCACTAGTATCAGAGATTTTTGAGGAAAGAATAATACCAACGACAGGATGACGACATGTGGGATAATTTAAAAGAACAGTAGAATAGACATAGTAAACTGTTTTACCATGACAATACTCGTGAATAAGGATATACACAATTAATAGGGATTTAAATTCCTTACAAAATACAATATTTAAAAAATGCATGTAAAGATTATTCATAACAGAAAGTAGTCAAATTTAACACATGTTTACATGATATAATTTTTTTCAGTCATTTTTGTTACAAGGAATGAAATTCTTTGGATTGCTAACAAACCGTCTGAATTTCAATTTTTGAAGAGATAAAAGGATTGTTTTTCATTTACTCACCAGAGAAAACCCCCCACACAAGGCAAGGAATATCCTTAGTCCACTCAAAGGTAAATCAACCATGATGATGATTGTCTTTCACAAAATACCTCTCTTAGATCAATTTTGTCAATGGAATTAAAGAGTTATGAAGAATATTGAGAGAAATCTTGAACCTTTATAATCAAGGGAGGTCATCTCCTTTCCTCTCAAAATGTATAAGTCGCTAGTGTTTTTCTCCCTTTTTCACAGACTGAAGTCGTTGTATTTAATCTGGAAGTTTCCTTCTAATAATCTGCTCATTTAACGCATACAATTAAAAATCAAAACAGAAGAACCCAGGAATGACTCAAGATGAAGGTGATTTAGCTCGCTCTGCTTTAAAAGCGCTGTTATCTTGGTACGTTTAGTTTGCGAAATGCTTAATGAGATATGAGGAAAATGAGAGAAAAATACATGAGTTTAATAGATGCAGTCCGCTGAAATGATGTGAGGCGCTTATCACCATGGTATCAAACTGGCATTTGTTTATGTTTTGTTTAACGTAGTGCCTGACTGCATGCGACGTATTGATGCGATAAATGATATATCTCTAATTGATATGCCGCCCACACCAACAAGTCTGACACCAGAACAAAAAGTTACCTTACCCCACACCGGCCAAGGATTGGTCGGTTGGAGTCGGAATCAGTTTGGTGGTCTGACTAACATATCAATACTTTCTTTTCTATTACCCCCCCCCCCTCCACTCTCTGTCTCTATATACAATTCTTTATTTCAGTCTTTCATGTGCTCTATAATATGTTTACTTTGTTATCAATCATATTACCATGTGTTCTTCTTTTTAATTCAAATCAAGCTTTATTTAAAAGGTATTTCAAACTCTTGTTTTCTTTTATTCTAAACCGTTAGAATTCTAATTTTCGATTGTAAACAAACAACCCTCGTGACAGGTCGAAGATACTCCGAGTGCAAAGTGAGAGCATCCACACGGTCAAATTTAATACGCTACCCTCTAGACGTGTCAGCGCGTTACTCCTGGATAAATCCAGGAGTAAATCGGTCGGGATAAAGGTAGGCGTAGCGAACACGACCATTGTTCAGACTGTAAGGAGGTCGTTGGTGGCGGGCTTTAGAACCGTGACCTTCACCCCGTTTCCACCCCGCTTATAGGTAAGCAAGGCTTAGTTTTTAAGTGTGTTTAAATTGTTATATTTGATAATATTGCTACTATGTTTTGTTCATATCCTGGTTTAAACGAATTAGTATCATTATAAGGCTTAAAAATATGTTCAAAGAACATGATATTTGTTAACAGAAAGGTGTAATTTTAGGTGATATTGTTGTTACGTAATGCTCAGAGGGTGTGACTTCTCAATGTACAAGTAGATTACACGTAGAGGAAATGGATGCCTAGGCTATGCCTGTACGGGTACGTGTAGAATGCATTTGTGTGTACGGTCAATTGGGCCTTGGAGTGTGACTATTGTAGTCGGGAACTTGGGCGCTAATGAATATGTATTAGGTTTTGGTGTAGAGAAACCTGATTAACGAAGAATTATGATCTTTTAAGTTTGATTAATTATGTTAGGAATTCGTTATTGATCCAGCTTATACACTTTGGGCATTTGCAATGTCTTAAATAAGTTAAAGTTAATGTCATTAACGATTCAAATGTTTTAGTGTAGTGAACACTGACTACCTATTTTTGTCATAATTCTGAAAGAAGTGTTGTTGTTTATTTTTGTAATTGATAACTGTTTATCATTACTTGACCCCGTTTCCGCCCCGCTTATAGCGGTGTGTCCTTTACAGAATAAAGAGCACCAACTCTACTCCTCAGGCTGCCATTGTCATCTGTATTGTCCGAGGCCTACCCCCACTCATTCCGGCTACCCGTCACAATCTACCCCCCCCCTACAAGACGATCACTACCCCGACCTTTACGCCGACCTCACCATTTTTACGCCGACTAGCTCTTAACACGACCTTTGCCCTGACCAAAATTGCCATCACCTAAACAAGACTATATGACCATAGATATTCACCATGGTATAATCATTATATTTAATGGTTATGGCTGTACATATAAACCGATCTGAATCACTAATCGATGTATGGTTCATTGCATAATCTTAACCCGGTCGACAGAGTATCATTACTCCGCATGAATGGTTTGCACCATTTCATAACAAAAGAAATCTCCTCTGCCATTCTTCTAACCAATCAGATTCTTCTTTAGCAGAAATATATGTTTTCTTGATGGAATGTATTATATCAACTTTTGCCCTCCAACCAACAGAATACCCCTTTTCTTCTATATTGGGATCGAATACATGTTACTTTGAATGATATGAATAATAATTGTGTATTATCTAAAATCATTTTGAATGTAATGAAAACCCAATACTTTGAAACAAGCAAAGTTTCGTCAGACATGTACCTTCTTCAGTGATAGAAAGTTTAGAAATATTGTGAACAAATATAATACTAGTAGTCACATTATGTTTACATAAGCTAGGTTTAACAGTGATAACTAATTTGTGTCCCATAACGAAAATATACAACATAACTGAAATACCATTATGTAGTTTGAGGAGCACCCTCGGCAACTAGAAACCCTAGTTCAAAACTGATCTATATGAAATCTCTGAATTAGCGATAGAATACAAACACTGCACTTTATCAGGAAAAAGGACAATTTTCAAACCATCTTATACAAATGGACTAACCTATGTTCCAATGAACTATACACATACCGCAGTAACATCAATCAAAATATCTTTGCAAATGACGATTGTTAGTTTCCTAGGCATATTTTGCTCTAGTCTACAACTTTTTGAGAGTTGCGTCCAAACCAATAGCATTGTACAGAAGTGCTCGTGGCACAACAGTTTGTCCATATACATCAGTGTCTTATAATACCTTATTTACGGTGTACACATAAAAACCGAACACATAAACCAAATATAGTGTCGTGTAAGTGTTGTATAAAGCTCTATTCCATCATCATCTCGTCCATCCTTTTCCTTTCTATTATATGTCCTTCTCAATTCTTCTTATAGGCCCCATATGAGAAATTTTTGAGGAAAGAATAATACCAACGACAGGATGACGACATGTGGGATAATTAAAAAGAACAGTAAATAGAAAAATGTAAATGTTTTACCATGACAATACTCGTGAATAAGGATATTCAAAATTAATAGGGATTTAAATTCCTTACAAAATACAATATTTAAAAAACGCATTTAACGATTATTCATAACAGAAAGTAATCAGATTTAACACATGTTTAACATTATATACTTTATTTTCAGTCATTTCTGTTTTAAGGAATGACATCTGAATTTCAGTTTTTGAAGAGATAAAAGGATGATTTTTTCATTTACTCACCAGAGAAAACCCCCCACACAAGGCAAGGAATATCCTTAGTCCACTCAAAGGTAAATCAGCCATGATGATGATTATCTTTCACAAATCCAAATCTTAGATCGATATTGTCAATAGAGTTAAAGAGGTATGAAAAATATTGAGAGAAATCTTGAACCTTAAGAGTCAAGGGAGGTCATCTCCTTCCTTCTCAAAATGTATAAGTCACTCGTATTTTTCTCCCCTTTTTCACAGATTGAAGTCGTTATTCTGCTCATTAAACGCATGAAATAAAACAAAATAAAAACAGAAGAACCCAGGAATGACTCAAGATGAAGGTGATTTAGCACGCTCTGTTTTAAAAACGCTGTTATCTTGGCGCGTTTAATTTGCGAAATGCTCAATGAGAGCATGAGGAAAATGAGAGAAAAATACATGAGTTTAATAGATGCAGTCCGCTGAAATGATGTGAGGCGCTTATCACCATGGTATCAAACTGGCATTTGTTTATGTTTTCGTTTAACGTAGTGCCTGACTGCATGCGACGTATTGATGCGATAAATGATATATCTCTAATTGCTATGCCGCCCACACCAACAAGTCCGACACCGAAACAAAAAGTAACCTTACCCCACACCGGCCAAGAATCGGTCGGTTGGACGTTGGAATCAGTTTGGTGGTCTGACTAACATATCAATACTTTCTTTTCTATTACCCCCTCCCCCCACTCTCTGTCTCTATATACAATTCTTTATTTCAGTCTTTCATGTTCTCTATAGGTTTACTTTGTTATCAATCATATTACTTTGTGTTCTTCTTTCTAATTCAAATCAAGCTTTATTAAATAGGTATTTCAAACTCTTGTTTTCTTTTATTCTTCCCCTCGATCTTTCTATCGGCCTCTCTTTCTGCGTGTCACTTTAATGTAAAGTCTTTTCATTGTCTCTCCTCCACACTTCATTTCACTCTCCTCCCCTCGCTTTCTCACACTCACACACGCGCACGCCTGTAAAGACAAATACACTCGTCCTTACACACACACACACGCACACAAATACACATACACACACTCTCTTTTGTGTGCTCTCTCTCTCTATATCCTCCTCTAGGTCTTCTACCGATTTTGTTTTATAACTTTGTTTTTATTTCATTTTTTCTCCCTCGCTCTCTCTCTCTCTCTCTCTTTGTCTGACTCCCCCTTCTCTCCCTATCGCTAGCTTTATAGTGAACTAAACGTTATTACCTTTCCCACAGTTAGTTTATCACTATTTTTTATGAAATAACGTTAATGGCATTCCGTATATAGGGATTGCTTTGGCGATGGTAGTTGTGGTGGCACAGATTGTAGTGGTAACTATGATCAGAAGTGATGGTAACAGTACTAGTACCAGCAGCAGTAGTTGTACTAGTAGTATTGGCAGTAGTATTAGTAGTAGTTGAAGTAGTAGTAGTAGTAGTATTAGTAGTAGTAGTAGTAGTAGTAGTAGTAGTAGTAGTAGAAGTTGTAGTGGTAATAATAGTTTAAAGGTCAAATTAAATGTACTTTGATTTTCAAAAGAAACAAGATAGAATACATTTGCATTATGGGCATTGTTGTTTTAGGGTTTTTAGCTGTTTAAACAGCTGCCCCTTTGGCAGGTTACTCTTTACGCATATCTTACTTCAATTCATTTTTTAATTTAATTTCGATTGTGTATCACGTTACAGTATAATTTAGTGTGTTAACGGAGTATGACTTATTAATAATGAATTTCTAATCGGTCGTGGCGTTTCGATATACATTTTTTTTCTCCATTACCAATTCATTAGTGAATTGAAAATGAATGAGGATTCCGCTTTACAATTTAGAAGGATGCCAGGTAGGAATTATTTTTCCTAGCCGTCATAGAAAACAGAATCTCATTTCTCGGAAAGATACATGGGGTGTGGAGAGAAATAGAGAGAGACATAATGAGAGAGAGTGAGAGAAAGAGAGTGAGAGAGACATAGGGAGAGAGAGAGAGAGAGGGGGTAGAGAGGGAGTGTTCGTGTGTGTGTATGTGGGTGTGTGTGTGCGTGGGTGAGAATGAGAGAGAGAGAGAAAAAGAGAGAGAGACAGAAAGAGAGAGAGAGAGAGAAGGGGCAGATTGGAATGAACAAATGGGCCACCGGATAGACGGAAATTACGGAATAACGAAAAAGAGAACAGAAGGAGAAAAAGGAAGACTAGTTGTATTTTTTTCAAGGATAGCATACCAGGAACGTGGAACAGTGAAAAGCAAAAAAAAAAACATTAACCGCAGATCTTCACCAGGATCTCTACGACATTCACGTTCGGCATCAACTTTTACCTAAAGGCATTAGGAAAAAGGCACTTTGCCAGATGGTTGGTTGGTCAATGTGAGAGAAACGTGCAATTTCTCCAATGGGTGTTTTAAACTCTAGCAACAACTCATTGATGCAAAGGTTGTTCTTTCCACAGATATTACCCAAACAAATTGGAATTGAAAAAAAAGCATAACGGTCCCAGATAACGCAATATATGAATGATAACTGCATCGAACAATAAAATATATTTCTACAAAATCTGATTTTTGTCAGAGGAAGCAAAACAATCTTAAGGTATTTATAACGGCCTCAGATAACGCAATATATTAATACTCCTAAAATCTTTCAAGTAAAAGCATTAAGACCTCATTGCATTTCGGGCAGCCTCGTTCATTATAATGCTATTTTTATTTCATCTCTATCAATGCAGTCGTGTCTGTAGAATTCACAGGTGATGTATCCAGTAATGAAAAAAGTCCATGGGTTGTTTGATGTAAGGCGTTCTTGATTGCCTAGCTAATCTTGTTAACTTCTTCACTCAGTTCCTCTTGGTGGTTAAATCTAGGCGAAGCTATATTGGTTGATGTATCTTTTAATTTAAAAAAGTGCACGGGTTTGTTGATGTAAGACCCTTTTGAATGGTCATGACCGTAGCCTTTTATGGCTTTTATACGAATTTGTTTGTTGCGTATGAATACTCGACTTCCTATAATGTGAAGTAAAATATTTTTTTTTTGCCCGATATGAATCAATAGTATTACTTAAGATTACTTGTTCTACCATTGCTGTTGACGTACTTATTATTGTAACATTTGTCATGATTAATTTTATTATCATTATCCTCTTTTTCTTTGTTGTTACTATGTTTACTACTACTTCTTCCATTAACATTATTTGTATTACTGTGATTATCATCACCATGATCAACATCATTATAATAATTTTGCAACATTTGATCATTATATCTTTCATTGTGGTTTTGCTTATTTCGAGATTGTGTGGACTTCTGCTACCTGGTCTGCAATTTCTTGTTTCATCAAGTTAATTCAAAGTCATGGTTAATTATTCAAGAATAGTCGTAGACAAAACTCTAATAAAAGCGAAGTCAAATCAGTTTGAGCAAAGCGAAGTATGCGTTATTGACTGCAATTTCTATCTTCATATGATTTATCGGTGCTCTTTATTGTGTTGGGTTCATGAGGTTCAGGAGGTTCAGTAGATTCTCTGTTCGAAGTAAGCTTCAACGGATACTTTTTTTAGTCTACTTATCGAGGTATATCCGCTTGCTCTCACTGTGGCATCGGTAACACGCCGACCATATGCTCACGAACCCACCAGATGGATCTACGCTATTGGCATTTCCTGAATGCACGCCAACAGACTCACCGACCACTGAACCCACCAAGAGTGTACCGTTAAGAAGGACTTCTCTATCCTTCGCCTCCTTATTTGTGTCTTCATCCGACCACACCGTGATCGCATCAGCGAGGTCTCTTCCAGATATCACATCTACATCTTGGTGCACCTGCTATGAATGCTTGTACGGTTACGGTTTTGGGTTATTTAGGGTTAGGATTAGGAATGGGATTAAAGTTAGGGCAAGGGTAAGGGTTAGGGTATGTGAGTTAGCCTAAATCAAATTAACCCTAACCCTAATCATAGCCGGGCTGGATACGTAAGTGCATTAACTGAATGCTTCTTCTACACACCTGACTATAAGGTAACATCTCTCAATGGCCACATACGGTTACTATGGCAACAGAGCTCTAATTAGCGACGAGACATGAGTCTCTACTCTAGTAGCACGAGAGTACATAGTGGTGCACAAGAATCGAGCACGTAGCACGTACAGGCCCAAGTATACATCCCGTCAAAAATAACAGCAAACGTACGTTTTCAAATGTAAAAAAGCAAAACACCTGGGGGGTGTTTCACAAAGATCCTAAGTTGAACTTATCTCTAAGTTGGACTTAAAATTTATGGAAAGCCATTAGCATCTTTGAAAATATTTTGTAAAAGTTATTTTGAAAGGCATTAATTGTTTATTCAAATCATTCATATTTTCTATCATCAAGGAGATTTCATGTTCTAGATGTGGAATTTATAAAAAGTCTAAAATACTTGAATTTCTGCTTTTGAATATATTTCATTTTAAGACTCCAATGGCTGTCCATAATTTTTAAGTCCAACTTAGAGTTAAGTTGTACTTAGGATCTTTGTGAAATACCCCCCAGGCCTGCCCTCCCCCTCCTTTTTTTTGGTAAAAGAATGCATAGTCCCTGTGATTTATGCGGGGTCTCTTCCACTTTTGGAACCTTAATTTTTTAATTTCATGTATGTCCAATTTTTTATCAATTTTAAGGAAATACTAGGGAAGTTGAATCAATCCTGAAATCCTTTTTTACGCGTTAATCTATGGTAGGGAATCAGTCAAAAGCATGCACAGTCCTTATGATTTACAATGACATCCATTTGAAATAAAGGTTATTTTTTTGTGATTTACTTTTAAAGCTCTGCATGTAAGAATCATAATCACAAGCAAAACATTTCACGAATAACTAGCTTCAACTAATGAATGCAATTTGGATTCTGACTATTGAAATACATTTAGGTGTTATTGAGGCACTTAATAAAGACTTATTCATTAAATGTGGTTACATTTATATAAAAAAGGTGCCCTTTTCGTACGCTCTAGCGTCGTGCGCACCCGCTCATATACACTAGCTATAACTATGTACAGGAGAATTACGCCCGGAAATTAGCACGCATACACTGTTTTCCGAGGTTCTGGTTGAAACTATGGGAGTCACCGAGGCCCATAGGTTTTACCAGTACCTCGAAAAGAAGGCAGGATATATTTGTTTGATATCCAACATCAACAATTTATAATCAGGCAGAATAACTCACCTTTATATTTGCTCCTTACTTGAGGTTTCCAACAGGTTTTTAATCATAATTATGCATATATCCATCAATGTTTCATTTGGTCTACTTGTCGTAACAATTCACAACACAGCCATTTAAATGAAACTGTTCTGGGTGAAGATTTTGCTGGAATATGTCAATTTTCGTAGGTCTAAAGATCCTGTCTTGATGTTGCTGTGGCTGTGTAAATGTGTGATTTATTGCAAGGGAAGGGTTATACCTTTATAACACGCTGCAGCTGACTATCTGTGAAGTCGAAGATGAATTTAAGAAAGAGTTTCAAATTGTACGCCTTGTTTGCTTAATAGTAGGCGTACGAACATAGTTTTTGATTGATGTTTCGAAACGATGGCCTGAAACGGACATGATGTCCCTCGATGCTTGCCCTGCTTGATCAAGCAAAGTTAAACTTGTTGCCCGCAAGGATGGATGGTGTTGTGCTTCGTGCAACCAGCGGCTTGACAAATGTTGACAAATGAAAGCTGGCGCTATACAGGTACGGCAGTAGTGCAGCACAGATTATTTGACTGTGGCTCAGCTAGATTGCACGGCGTGAGCGCTGTGACATAATTGGGAGTTGCCCGCTGGAGGCATCTGAAATCCCGTACTATCGTTGAATGTTTAACTGCCTTCAACACTGTCTTGAGAGGTTCTGGTTAAAAGTATGCGCAAGAGGTGACCCATAGTTTCAATCAGTTCCTCGAAAAAAGGGCATGGCATATTTGTTTTAAATCCTGCATCGAAATTGTAAAAAAAGACACACACACAAACAAAAAAACATGTACTGAAATTTCAAAAAATTAAAATTTCAAAAGTTACAATTTCTATTTTAAAAAAATTCAAAAATATAAAAAAAAACTACTAAATTAAGATTCGGAAAAAAGGCAACTCCCAAATAGTACTTCTCTCCCAAATAGTACTTTTTCAGAGCAACCTTAAAATAGTTGAAATGCTTCTGGTCACGTGACGAGCTCTCAGCCAACCAAAATCCAATACATTTTTGATACAGGATATAATACATTTTAAGAGCAACAGTCTATTGAGATTAGTTCAGGATCGATATGGACTATTAAAGTAAATACGTAATAAGCTGGCCCTACAAGCTAAGGTGCGCATCAACACAACTTCCGAAAGTCCTTAAACTACCCCTCGTTCGTTTCAACAACTTTATTCACACGTCACACTTTCTTCTCACTCCCCATCTCATTCCAGCACCCCTATTTCCACCCTCATACTCTCTCTCCCACACCCCTCTCTCTGTGTCTAAACTAGCCGCCATGCACACTTTGAAAGAGAGGCGAGTATTAATAGCAAATAAAAAACTAGTTATGAAACAGTTCATGTGAATGGGATAGTACTAAGTGTAAGTTTATTGCTGGACATTGAGAACACCACATAGGACATAAAATATGAATCATGAAACTGATTTGCTTATCCAACCTCTATAATGAGTACTTTAGTGTGAAAGCAGAAAAAACGTAGCGTCATAGCATCCCACAAAACTCTTTGTTTTTCTCAAAAAATCACTCATGCATGCCCGTTCAGGAGCCATTTTGTCAATTCTTGGTCCATGTCCATGCCTTTCTTTCAGCCTACCTGTCTCTGCTAACCTAGGTGATAATTATTACTTCTCCCAAATTTGTCTAGATAGTCCTTAAAATAGCAATCGAAAAGAAATTGTGCATACTTTCGTAGATTTGTACGTTACTTCTACCCTCTGATTACTTCGAAAAAAACACATTTGCAAACTCAATTTTCAGACATTTCCGACATGAACAGATCCTGAAAACAGGACGGCATTATTTCTTATAAGCATTGTTTATACATGAACCACTATGACATTTTTGTTATTCATTAAGAAATAAATCAAAATTCGGTTTATTATTAATGCAATAATATACCTGTACAGTAGTTATTAATGACAATTCGATAATTAAATTTCCTCACTTCAATTCTATTGTTAGCTTCATTACGTATGACATGGCTACCCATTATCATGGTAAAAATAACAATTTCAATCATTAAAACCAATTTAACAATAAGCATCAACCACACAGCATTCAAAGAAACGATTTTTTTTTTACTTCTTTATTTCTTCCTCACAAAACTATTAGACTACAATTTTACATGTTAAGCAAAACATGGTGCTTTGGAAAATAGAACTTTAATCTTCATACTTTCTTAGAAAAAGCTGTGTTTTTTTTTACAGGTTTTCCGACTAATTTCGATGCTTTTTCAGTCTATTTGATAAAACGTTCATTCAATAGGCCATTTTCGTAATGTCATCAGATTTAATGCATAAGTCTTGGTTAGGTGCCTCATTACGAATTATTTAATTTACCTGTTACAAACAAATGTGTTTCAAGAGCCAGAATTCAAACTTCATACATAAGTCTTTGCTATTTAGGACAAATGTTGACTTGCCCAACACGAAATAGGACAATAAATTAGATAGGTAAATTTGCGAAATTGGCCGGAAAACCAATGATATAAATAGCAACCTTTTATGCACGTAGGCACAACATCCACAAGGAAAAAACAAAATCTTCATTAACAAGGATTTTTCAATATTTTTGCATAACGCGATTGTTATTTTGTTCGGTTCCCCCTAGCACAACATTTTAAACAGCCAAAAGTTATAAATAATAACATAAACAACACCACACCATCGACTCTCATATCAATATCGCTTTACATAGCTAACTATAAAACTATATACCAACTGTTTTATTGTTATGGTAATAAGATTCCATGTTTTATTATTATTATTATTATTTATTCGGCAATTTACAACAAATATAACGATGTGAATATGAGTAAACAAACATTAAGAGAATGTCAATTATAAATGCACAATCTTCCTGGAGGTCCATTGAGTGCATCAGTTGGCTGCCGGGAAAGAGGAAAGCAAACTTAATCCCTGTAACCTAATGGTCCCTCTTCCCGACCAACTGGTGCACCCAGAAGACCTGCAAAATATAGCATGAAGGTAAATATAATGTATTGCATTTCATAAAAACCAGCTAACAAAGGCAAGGCACAAGGAGGAAATCAAATTTTTTATTGATTTTTTTTTTTTTTTTTTTTTTTGATGACACTTGGTCATGACACGATACTGAACATAAACATGAGGAATTCATTCTGACTTAAAAACTATTGCATAAAATGCCAAGTAGGTAAACTGAAACCATGAAGTATAAAACTGAGAAAAGAACAAAATATGAGAACATGTAGTATTGCAATGACAAGAATGTCTAAAATCATACAGGTTGACCGGTATATAGAAGTTTAACAAACATGGTTAAGGAAGTGCTTAGTAGGCTTCAGGCGAGTAATTAGGGACTTTTAGAATGAGTGAACGAGAACACGACGAACGCCGACTGATCATGCGTGTCAACGTACTTAACTGCCCATGTTGGCTACAATTAGAAATCTTTTAGATTGCACTCGACGATATGCATGCAGGAAGTAACACAATAAACATCACGGACAAAGAAAGAGGACATTCCTCATTCTACCCTCAACAAAAGAACATCCCTTCACTGCTAATATGTAAATATGTGTAGAACAGGTGCATGTGACACCTGTTCTACACATTTCAGCATGTAAAGGCGCTTTATAAATGTCAATATGTATGTATGTATTGCATGTACTAGATTTAGGAAAATCAAGGTTGACGCATTCTCGATCGCCGACTGAGACCACGTGACGCAGGCGCAGTGCCTTAAAATGACGTCACACGTTGCAGTCAAAGCTCTTGACGTGCATTTCTAAAAGTCCCTATTAAAGAAACGAGGAGAACGAATACATTAAAGAACAATTTATATTATATTATATAAAAAATATATAAAGAAGCTCCGTTAAAAATATCCAGAAGATATTTAAAGAAGGGAGAAGAAGAAGAAAAAAACCCGGAGACATAACAATGATAAAATCAAAATTATAGTTTCGGTTCAGAAATGTTATAGAGAAGTAGACAAATAAATGATTACAAAATATACCGTAATAATTACATTAACCTCTCGTAAATTAAATTAAACAACGACTTCCAAAAAAAAAGTTTATCAAAGAACTCATACTGAATACAAAGGCTAAATAATTAAATCTCCAATCAAACTCATGAAAGGATACGTAGAAACAACTACTGCATAACACTAATTGCAACAAATATTTTGAATTTTATGATACAATGTCTTTATTCGCTTTCTAAAGACTTTGGAAATACTGTCACCAGTAACCATCATCACCGCACAATGAATTCAATAAATAAACCCTTCTAGGTAGGCCTACCCACTTATATAGTACATCCGGGTGTTGCGTGACAAATGTAGATCAATGTCTTTCAAGAGGACATCGTTGCTGAGTAGGAGCTCGTAGCCGCAACCTTCATTATGATCAATCAAGTATTCGAGCTACTCATTTAGGGCACCTCTCATAAGGACGTGGTGTTATTGATTAGGCCTTAGGTTGAGTGACTGGAGACTCCGGCTTGGTTTTGTGTTGAACCTACTGGAGCTGGAGCGACACGGATCAATCTCTTACCAGGCTTAGCTGCACTTCCCTGACAAAAAAAAGAAGAGATAGATAACAAAACAAAATGGTAGATAATAAAACAAAATTGTAGATAACAAAACAAAATGGTAGACAACAAAACAAAATGGTAGATAACATAAATAAAATAACAAAGAAAAATACCCCAAAAAAAAGAAAAAAGGAGAAGTAGAAATAACCATATGATTGCAATAAAAATAAAAATGTATATTATTAGATCCTGAATAATAACAAATTAATAATACTATAAAAGACCACGACACCTCTACACACAAATGTTTGTTTGTGAATATAATAATTTTACATTTGAATATAGCTAACTTATTTTGTATATGAATCAACAACAAAATGACAATCTTCACACATTCAATTTGGGGGCAGCATTTCACTTGACAAACGCCTTTGTTATTCATTCGCCCGAAAAACTCATGACAAAAGTGCCATAATCACAAGAATTGGCCGTGTCATTTCAGTTAACATTATAAAAGCAAAGATTCTCATATCAGCACACTAATTCAAGCGAAAGATAACATTTCGAGGCTCATGAATAAGATTAATGAGACTATAAATTTCCCAATATTTTTTCCCTCTTTCTAGCATCATCACATATTACAGAGACGCCCCCTAATAATTATGTTCGTTGCGCGTTTTGTTCGAATCAGAATCGAGCGGTTACACGAATGCGTGTACAAAAACGCTGGGCAGACATATGCTATTATTGCGCTAGAAAGAAGAAAAACAGATAATTATTGAATAATTAGATAGAGTGTAAACTTAAACTTCATTTACTTCAGTTGTTGAAACTGTACTGGGATTGGTGTTCGAAGCCCTGCTTTCACGAGATTTGCGAACATGTTCTCTGATGGCGTTTCGAACCTGTGGTAATAATAACAAATCACAATAATAGAGACCTTCTGTTTGACTTTATGTTACTAAATCGAAAGCTTCATATTGTGTGCACTGTCTGTCTTGCTTGTTTCGAGGAGTTGCACATATTTACTGTGGACTATCGGACATTCGCAGTTTTGAAGAATTTCTTTTTTTAAATAGACGGTTGGGAGATCAATATTATTTTTAATATAGCCTACTTCTAATACAAAATCCACGATGAAATTAACTTGCCTTTATACACTAAACACGAATTACAAGCAGCATATTGTGGGGCGTAAGATTTACATTTTTGCCTGTTGCATCATAGCTATCCTTTATGTACGATAACGCCCATCTTTACTTCTTTACAGAGCGAATTCGAAATTAAATTGTTTTGAGTGTCTGATGCCAGCTATGATTTCATTACATACCTCCGAATTGAGAAAGCAATAGAGCCATGCGACGAAGAACCCCTGCAAGGAAACAACAGAAATAATCTACTTTAGTACGATACATGCACAGCACTAAACTAAGATATGAACGTCTCGTAGTAGTAAAACAAAAATGAAAAATACAAGTAAAAATGTTGAAGGCACATATGCCCGTGCATGGTTAAAATCAGATTTGAGTACTGATCAGACCATTACATCAAGAAGGCAGAAATTATCTAGGACCTAATGTGCGTTAATTGCCTGTGAGGTTTTTGAAAATAACAAACGATTTTTTTTTTTTCAGATGGGAAATCAGTGCACACAAACATGGTACGGCACTACAGAAATTAGTAGGATCAAACTTTGGTCCAAAGATATGATATATTTGATGGTTTTTCAAGATTTTCAATATGAAATTTTCCCTTATTGTGAAATGGTATGTTGAATATTTCAAATTATGTGTTTTCATTTCTACAGAGCCAAAGAGCTCAACCTTCTCTTTAAAGAAAAGGTAGGATTATCTTCGTTTCATCGGCCCCACTCTCTCTCTTTCTCTTAGTTTTCATTTCGTTTACAATGGAAATCAAAATCATCAAAAAACTGACATCATAGTAATGGATTACAACGCCAAGTTAGCACTGATATTAGAAGATACCTGAAGAGAATTGAGCAGGTTGAAGGTGTATTCCAAAGCCTTGACGTGTGGGAAAACTGCCACTACAGG
Organism: Strongylocentrotus droebachiensis; assembly: GCA_035222895.1. Taxonomy (NCBI): domain Eukaryota; kingdom Metazoa; phylum Echinodermata; class Echinoidea; order Camarodonta; family Strongylocentrotidae; genus Strongylocentrotus; species Strongylocentrotus droebachiensis. Next base: position 63,500 of record JAVYIG010006160.1, read on the forward strand.
TGTCAATAACCAAGCGATACCAAGCAGGGGGAAGAGCAACAAAGTGCTCCGAAGTCCAGCTCTGGAAAGCAGTGACAAAGAGAATTTACACAGTGATTTTTTTTACAAACATTATACAAAAACATTGGAACCCACACGCACCTATCCAAATCTCAAAAAAGTGTAACAAAATACCCACACACACAACTATCCAAACCCAAACATACACACATAATCCAAACCCACACACAACTATCCGAAACCACACACACAAACACACGCGCGCACATACACTTACACACGCACACGCACACACACACACAAACACGCACGCACACATACACACAAACACGCACACACCCTTCCAAACCCACAAAAATCTACATACACACTCACGTACATTCCTCAACCATTAATGAGTCAATAACCAGTGTATATCAAGCATTACGAGGAGAAACGGAGGGCTCCAAAGATCAGCTCTGAATAAAAACAAAATGATTTGACAAAATTTACATGAAGAAGGAATTGGAACTGAATATAGAGGCGTAAACCTGCGTTCATAATAATTCATAAGTAAGTATACATAATGTAGATGATTTACTCCGAAAAAATACTTCTTGAACACTTTTACGTAATCGAGACAAAGGGTAAAGCAAGAACATATTGTAAATGAAAATATTTCTTAAAAAGTAATTAGGTTATTACTTGATTTGCTTGATCTTATCGTTGTCAAGTTGACCTCGAGATGCAGACACAACTGTCTTTACAACGAGTAGGAGAATAACTACGTTGACCTAGAAGTATAAAATAAATTATACATTTTTGATAATTTTCCTGCTAATGATGAGATTCTAATCAACATATATATATTATCGCAGACACAAGGCAAGCTTCTAACGTTGATATTTCGGTAATAAGGAATTGTCGATCGTTAACTTGTTTTTCTTTTGCCGGCAATCATGCGTAGGATAAAATCGTTTTCAGATATCACGATGCGACGATATAAAAACGTAGGTCTTAAAATTTAAGATAAGCATAAAATATGAAATTTAACGAGATTCATATTTCGATTAAATATATGCCTATTTTCCTTTGAAAAATCTCCTTTACTCACTGAGCAATAAGAGTTGCAATCAAACAGATATAACGAGCATTTTGTAAGAGTGAACTTCTATTTCATAATGTAAACTCATCTTTTCAAGTGCGCATTTGCAGTACTTCCACAGTTTGAATTGTACGTAGTATATATCAAAATACGGCAGGGTAAAATATTAAAATTTTTGATTTTTGAAAAGTTGCAGCTGGTGAATTGAAAGAGCTGCTTAGTTTCAATTGAGAGGAAAATTGTAGACTTTGTTTAAGAGTGCTGCTATTGTACAATTTAAAATGCAAAATTGAACTATTAGAAAAGGTGGTGTCAAACAACAAGATAATGCGCAAAACACTACTCTAATCTTCTCATATCAGTATATTTGAGGAAATTACCCAACTCGTCAGAAAAGGGAAATCAAACTAAAATACAGGCTTTCCAAGCTTCCGTACGACCGAAAAAAAAAATTAAAACACTAAAAACCCCAAAAATAACAAATAAAAAAATCGCACAATATTACGAGTTTCTTACGAGTACGATTGCCATAGCCGGCCCGGTGAATGCCCAGATTGTCCCATCTGTTGGATTCAGCCAGCAACTGTATTTTAAATCGGATTGATAAAGATAAATTATTTACTTCAATTATGCAAAAGTTTAAATTCATTGCATTCATTTTGGGTACCATCGTAAATATTTGACACTTGAACTATGATATTACAATGCAACTGATTTCCGTGGACTATCATATATATGGATAATAATAGTTTTTTAAATAAAATTATACTCACCTTTGTTCATAGCCATAGCTTTGATGCTTTACGCCTCCAGTTATGATGAGTATCACGGCTGGACCACCTGCGAAAGAAGGAAATAGTATGGTATTTTGTAAATGGCGGATGTGATACTTTGATTATATAGGTTAAATTAAAGCCAAACTATATTACTTTAACAACCCAATCACTGTAGATATTCATCATTAGCTTAATTTTTCAAAGTTACAGTGGGTATTAATTTGCCTCTAGCAGCGTTGTCCAATTAAACCATCTTTCATTTGAAATTACCCTACCGTAAAATGCCATAAATTAAAAACAGATTTGAATATCTGGATTGTATAGTGCGTCCCGGAAAAAAACGAAACCGAGAAGAGAATTATCGATGTTTTATCATAAATTAATGACAATCATATTTAATAAATGACACATATTTGTAAACCTTAGATCCTCCTCTTTCTTCTGATGCAACTCATATCATGCATATTTCAAGCATGAGTGATTAAAAACAATTTGAAGAGAGGGTACCAAAAAGTCGTTCGCGGGCGGTATCTGAATTTCAAAGAGAAAAATCAAATTTCTAGAAAGTTCATTTTCTGCCTTTTAATATGACACCTCGATCAGGAGAAATGAGCAAGGAATAACAACGTTCTATTTATTTAAAGTAATGCTTGCATTTCCATATTTTGATTAAACAAATTCGTTTTCACTGGCTGCCTGCCGTAGCAACAAATAGAGTTGACAAAGGACTCAACTCCGTTTCGTTGACGATCAGTCATGCATGAAGTCTTTCGTCTTTTTTGTGCATGGCTGATCGTCAACCAAACGGAGTTAAGTTTTTAATGCAGAATGCAGTTTTTGATGCAGAAATATGGCACCATATAAATGCTGTGAGTGTTAATCATAAACTTACCCCATCCTAAGATTCCATAAACCCAAGTTCGCGGGTTACCAGAGTCAAAAACTTGGATGATCTGACGATAGAGGTGTACACCCTCGACGAGCATCCAAAACATCATTGCTAGAGAGAAGTAGTGCAGGATGAAGGCATATGCCTTGCATGCAAACTATGCAAGGGGTTCACATACAAAAATAGATATGCTGAACATAAATTAATCCTATTTAAGATGGTGTGCAATCGGAATCATACTTTTCATACTTAAGTGAGCATAGAAAAGTGACAATGAATTAGAATCTGAAAGAAAATTTCAAAAATGGGGCATCTGACCACTCAAATGTTGATGGGCATTGCAGGTAACCCTTCGCTCGTACACGATATTGGGTTGAAAGGAGAGGCATCCTGACCGTGGTTGACAAAACCATTAAGTCCTGAGACTACATCTGACATCCAGAGCACAATGATACTCATCTTTTCTCATTCTTTGTTTGTTTTACTGTTGAGCAAGACTGTTTTACTGATGCACATGTTCCTTAACATTTGGATGGCTACTTGCTTTTTTTTTGTCTGGTGTTGCATTTTTCTTAATCAGACCTTCTAACCGTTAAATGAATCTGCCCATCCAAGCGTGAACATTCGAAACTTGATTCTAATTGATGTTGGTAGAGAATAATTATTTTCTTTAATTTGAAATATACTTTAATATATTTTATTGATGGCTGATATGAAAAAATTTAAGATGAAAGAGTGTCCACTTTTTTGTTCTTTAATATTATTCTTAAATGTATATATTTCTAGTAGCACACGGCTTCAATAAGGAAATCGGGGAAATGGATAGCCTTCCATGAACCTCAGCATACAAGATAATCAAGCTTACCTCAATTTCAATAGGATTGATGCCGGCAAAGAAGGTGATATCGACAAATAGAATGGCGACCATCAAGTTTGCATGAATTATAACCCGGTCAGCTGTCAACGATCGTCTATGTATAAAGTGAAAATTACACCCGAAGAGTTACAGAGAGTTTTTATCCAAGTTTAAAAAAAATTACGTTCGCTTATTGGTTTACAAAGCATGTTATTCATATCATATCTATGGCACAAAGAAAACAAAACTGTTTAATTCACCTTTATTTAGTTATAGATTTGAAATGTAAATTGGTTTCTTGGACCTGCCGTGGTATAGGAATACAAATCAACATCCGCAGAATTTGGACCTTTGGTTAAACATATTACTTTGACGAAAATATATTATGAACTTATCATGCCTTGCACCCTAAATTCTGATTTTCTTTACGCACAATTCACGCAGTGAGTGCAAAAAAAACCCTACCTTCCATAGTATGTGGGAATTCACGGTCAGTGCCCGATTATTTAATTTCATTACACGTATTTTTTTCCATTTCAAACAGAATACAGATATCACAACAACAACAAAAAGAGACTTCAGAGTGAATAAAAGAATATTCATTGTATTTATTTTTTCTTCTTGCTACGTAATTTACTTTTGTCTAATAAGTATATCCTAACAACAAAAAAGCACTACCAATTTTAGAATTGAATTACATGAACAAAATTATACATAAATTATCAAAATCGCCTAAGTTATACTGGGTTGTCAATCATTTTAAACTATAAATTCCTTGATATTTTTACCTGAGAATAAAGAAAGTAATCAGACCAATAACGAGTGACGTCACAGATAATCCAAGGCCAGCCCAGGTTAGAATATCACTGATGATATCTCCATCCTAAAAAGTATTGTACAACACATAGCTGTCAACGTTATTAATACTCTTGGTATAAACTTGATATATATATATATATTTTTGTCGAAGACAAAATATTATAATGGACTTTATATCTGTAAGACTAATTTACTCATTTTGTCAAAATGTATCTCTGTCAAAAATTATTAACATGGGAAAAAAGATTTTAGGATAATCACATTCCAGGTAAAGGGGAAATATTTCAAACTTTTGAAATATCGTAGCATCTTAAGGGAACATTTCGATTATTTTCTTATTAAAAGATATGAATATTTTCACAATTAACTCGCCAATATATCATTTAAACGTTATAATGATAAAAATCATTAATTCAAATAGCGCACAACATATCAGAATCTCTCTTCAATTAACTGTTTTTCTATTAAGCTAACCAACTATGGATAATTATAGTTAAATTTCATACACGTTTGTGAAATGATAAGCTCAAATATAATACATCATGATTATATCTTACCAGTTCACTCGGCAGCAAACTCACGAGAATGGCAAAGCTGGTCATGTGATCACAGTAGCATGATGTCATATTCGCTTTGTTCAAAAAAGTTTCTTGACAGCCGGTAGAACTCCACTTCCTTTAAATAACATAGCAAACGAGAAATGTTACCAGATAAATTTGTTTTACTTCATTTTGTTTGGATACAGTTATGAATTTTGTTTTCTCTGTATTGTTTTCTAAAAAATAAAGTCATAATCTATTCCGTTCCAATAAATGAAGCATATTATATAATCTAGTAATCGAGGGTTGACAGAAGAACAAAATGCACGAAAGTGCCAAAGTAAACACATCGCGAAAGAATATATGTAATTCTTGTATCGGCTTGCATGGTGATGTAGATATACAGTAGGCTTGCGGATACACCATTTGAGAGAAAGGGAGGATTGTTGAATCCTTAAAGGACTCTATGTAATCTTTCTTCAGGGTGTGTAGTCCTGAAAAAGGACTGTTGATGTAGTCTTGAAAAGATCGTTGGTTATTTTTCTTAGCTTATAGTTCTACGGAGAACTATAACGCTTGGAGGTGATGGGTGACGGGAGTGGCTCGACGTTTGGAACTAGTTGACTAAAATTACCGAGGGTCCTTTTCAGGACTCCTCAATCCTCCCTCTCTCTCACATGGTACATCCGCAAGCCTACTGTATAATTGGGTATTATTATTAGAGCAAATATAACACTTTATTTCATTTTCTGAAGCATTTTTTTGTTTATTCTACAGAAACAAAATCATTTTTGTATTTGGCTTATAAACAAATCAAGGATATCGATGTGGAAAGGGACAATGTATTGAAGAAAACATTATTGTATATGCCTTTTAGTAGAAAAATAATTCAGTTGCATTTGTGTTAACATATTTGGTTTATTGTTGTTTAACTTGTAAAATAAAATACAAGTCACATTCTCAACATAATTGCAAAAACCTTTGAGAATGTACAAACATGATGAAGAAGAAAAAGAATTACCACCTATCAAATGTTATGATATAAATTCCACATTCCCTATATATTCTTAAGATTGTATTGCCCTAGCCTACGTATTCTATTATCTCTTAGCAACAAAGAGATCTCCACTTCTAAATGAATGAAAAAATAGAAATGATAATTATATGAAGTGTGAAAATATCAATTTATTAATGTAACAGGTATATATAGAAATCAAATGAAAGGCAAAATATTTTCGAAAATCATTTCTGATAACAAGATATTATTGCCTTCAAAATAATACCTGGTACTTATATCCCAGAAGCTGCATGTTGGTGAAAAGTATTCCTGACCAATCATCTGCAGTGAAGTAGGAGGGAAAGTGATGAACAAAGACTAATAGTACACTGGCAAGTATTAGTATTTAAATAATTTCCTGTAGAATCTTATTTTATGTGATATTTCCCCATTTTTTTTAAAATTATTATTTTTTTTTTTTTTTTTTTTTTTTTTTTAGGGGGGGGGGGGGGGGTAGGGGGGGGGGGGTGGGTTCTGAACACAAATATACCTGTTGTCATTTTTCTAAATGACATCTTCGGACGTTGCCATAGTAACGCATTAAATTCATTAACATGACTTATATTACAATTCAATTTTCAATTATTGCCTATATATATCTATTTTCAGCTACCATTTTTACATTGATAAACAATACAAGTCTTCCCAGATAATAGTTATACTAAAATATTGCGGTTGCCTATATTTTTAGAAAATAAAAAAGATCTGTTGAAATATGTTCATTTTACTGCAAAGGTTTGACTATTCTAAGTTATATTTTGGAAAAAAATATATATTGAGGTATCTGAACAAACCAAATACAAAACAAATATCTAGATATGAATGATTCTTTTCAATCGAGATGAGGGTTTTAATGTACCGGTCACAATGGTACGGAAATGCCTGACAGAAGGGTTAACATGACATGACAGATTTATTTGTGCAGCGAATTCGAAGAGATTAAAGATCCCCACGGTACTCACTGTAGAGTGGATGAGCGTAAAGCTGAAGGGAATAGACACCAACTCGTGACCAATGAATACAGTTGCCGTTATGACATTACTTGCAACTCGAAGGTTGACATCATTATTGCCGGTGGTGGCGTTGTTGGCTGTCTTGTTATTAAGGAGTTCAGCAAGACGTGCGGACGTAACAATCCCTATAGTGACAGGCAGCTGGTCATTTCTATCTGCAGAGGGTGTAGAATCCATTTATAATCCATTTAAGTTCACTCAAATCGTAACAAGGTTATCATATCTTCTATATAGAATTTTATAATATTCGTTATTTTTTAAGATAGGCATTAGTCAAATATCTACGGCCAATAGGAATTATAGGGCCGCCGCAGCATTACCACGGTCACATACGGTAGCAGTCACATATGTTAGGGTAGCGGCACGGCGTATTTTGAATTTCTTGGAGACAGAAAACCTACGGCTGCCGTACGGCCTTTTAAGTGAAGACGCACGGTCGTTTTAGGGCGTCCCTGCGGCGGCCATAGGTTTATGACAAATACCAAGGCAGACGCAAGGTAGGCAATGCAACCGTACACCCGACGTATTGTCGCCGTGGAACCACTCTACGGCATGGCTACGGTGTGTCTTATTGTCTTATTGCTACGGTGAATCTAGAAATGAAAATAGTTATAACTCCGCGTTATAATCCCACGGCGACCTGTACGGCCTGTAACGATAGAGATACGCCCTAGGGTGACCCTGAGGCAACCGTAGATTCTGTGCGGCCGCCGCAGGTATCTCTCGATTTCGGTGGCCTACGGCCGCCGTATCCTAGCCGTAGAGCAAATGTGACCTAGGCATTAGGCATGAGCGGTAGACAGATGTAACTGTTATCATCATTGACAGTGTAAGCATTCCTTTTTGTATAACTATTGATACTGAACTCCTCTCTACAGGTGTGGGTGGGTTGGGTGAGCGAGAATGAGGGTGTGCGCGGAATTGATAACTGAATAGTGTATAAAACGTCAAGTGGGAAGAGCACTAATGACACTAATTGAATGTCTTCATGACCCCCTACCTTTGGATTGGTCATTCCTTTCACAGAAATAGTTAGCGGGCAAAGAAAACTGATTTCCGTTCAAGCTGGTGTCCGTCCATTCAGTAGCACACAAATCTTCGATTACAGATCGGTATACATAGATATCTAGCGTGAAAGTGTTACCAGGTAGGAGAAATAGATATAATGTGGAGAAAGAGAAGTGGTTGAATAAAGGAAAATAATTGAAAAAAGAGGAAACAGTATTATGGGAACGGAAAACAGAATGAATGAAGTTTTTTTTTAAAGTAACAAAAGAACACAAAATGTGTAGCTATATAATGGTATGAAACTTGAATATAAATAACTGAGCAAGTTCCTCCATCAAATATGACATACTCCGAAGAAAACATATTAAAATAATGGAAAATCTTGAGGGATGTAGAGAAGCTGATTAATATTATCCGATTATCTCAATCAAATTTACCGAATCCATCACTTTTGTTTAAAGTAGAGATTGTAAAAATCCGTAAACATCCCTTTTGTGATTACGATCGCAGTTCAGATTTAGATTCAGATTTCATTTAAAGTTTCAATAGGTAGTGTATAACATCAACAACATGCCCCCAAAATATTACAATTAAAAATAAACTTTTACATAAATCTCATTAAATACAAATTGAACATTTTTTATTTTACAATAATTATAATGACCTTTATTATAATTGATATGTTGACATGTTTAAAACAAGAGCTGGTTCATTACAGTCAACGTGTGAGCTTGCCATAAAATCTTGAGAAACAATAATACGCTTATTGTAAACGATGCTTTTGAATGCACTTTCTTAATCTACATGTATAACATTATAAAGAGTTGCGCTGATCCATATCAATCGCAAGTCCTATAATCAATCGCCAATTTGCAGTTCGTTTTCTTTTGAGTACATAGTTGCCATTGATATCAATCCTAAATAAGTTGCCATTGATATCAACTCTTTATAAGACATGCATTCACGTGAAAATGTTACAGTTTATCGTAGATCACTGAGACATTTACATGATGGTTTAAAAATACTAATAAATCATTACTTAAAAAGTTTCGTTGAAAAAAAAAAATTAACATCGCGCTGCATTTTTATTTTTTGAGGTACCCTGAATGTTAAAAATACCTCCCAAGATTATGAAAATTCAAGCCTCATGACTGTTTTCTTTATCTTTAGGCACAAAAATACAATGCTGATCAACTTACTATTGACTTCGATTGATTGTCCTGTACTGAGATTCATTCCAATATCGAAGACCATCTGCTCTATGATGTCAGGGTTCAAAAGAAACTGAAGATCCTCCTATATCAAACAGATGTACGCCATTATTATGATTTGTTTTAATTTGTCAGTTTCTGACACAACACTCTAAAATGCGGTGTATACGAGATCGTTCAAAAAAGTTGAAAACTAATAATGTTGTGATAAATTTACGGGGGGGGGGGGGGGGGGGGGGGGGGGGGGGGGTAAGAGGACACTTTTTTTTTTTTTGGTCTCGAAATTTGAAAATTTGACATTTTGCTCCGTAGGGGGGGGGGGTAAGGTCATATTTGTTTAGGTCAGCCATTGGTATAATCTTTTTTTTTTTAATCTTATTTTTTTTTAAATCCACAAAGGGGGGGGGGGGGCGTTTGCTCAAAAATACACACATAATACACACATATAAAAAATAGGGTTGGGGTTACCCCCTCCCCCCCCCCCCCCCCCCTGCGTACGCGCCTGGCTGCATGTATACATAGATACTGCAGTGATATATGGAGGAGAACTCACTGATGCGGTCAAGGTGTGGTCGGATGAGAGCAACGATGAGGAGGTGAGGGATGGAGAAGTAGTTTCTGACGGTACACTCGTGGTGGGTTCATTGGTTGGTGAGTCTGTAGATGACGTGCAGTCAGGAAATGTCAATAGCGTAGATCCATCTGGTGGATTTGTGAGTATAGTCGTCGTGTTATCGATGCCAAAGAAATTGCAGCTGGGGATACCGTCATACTTAGACCTAAAAAAATATCCGTCGAAGCTTGCTATGAACAGAGATCTTCCTGAACCTCCTGAATCTAAAACAATGAATAGCACCGATAAATCATATGAAGATAGAACCTGTAAATTAAGCATATTTCGTTTCGTTCAAACTGAATTGACTTTCCTTTGATTAAAGTTTTGTCTACAATTCTATCAAGGAGGACTATTGTCCTAGCTTCTATTCCTAAGTTATTAACCATGAATTTGAATTAACTCGATGAATCAAGATATGTCAAATTCCATCTCTCTCATCTCCAATATCCTACGAAACTGTACATTTTATACGCAGGATTTGCTAGCCCTTTTCAAATGGGTGTGGTTAAACGAAAATGCTGACCCGGTAGCTGAAGTCGACAAATCTCAAGATACGCAAAGCCACGATGAAAGATATTATGATAAAATGTTATAAAATGATTAAAATGATGATGGTCATGATGATCATAATCACAGTAATAACAATATTAGTAGTAGTATTTATGACAATAAAGATATCGATAATAATGATGATAATAATAATAATAATGATCATGATAAATACTACAATGATAAGAGTAATGACATCAACAAAAATGGTAGAACAAGCAGCCGTCAGTGTAATGCTATTGATTAGTTTTTACTTATAGGCCTACTTGCTACATTCATACGGGCCTAATACTAAAATTTTACCTCACATTATATAAAAAGGCTTAGTATTCATACGCAACAAATACGTTCGTTAGCCTTAAATGGCTCAGGTCATCCCCATTCAAAAAGGCCTTACATCACATACACTATTCTTTATGAATGGATATATCACATGCGTATTCTACAGACAGAACTGCATCGATAATGACTATTCAAACGTCCACCAAAATAGCTTCGCCTTGGTTTAACAATCAAGAAGAGCTGAGTAGAGTAGTTAATCAGATTAGCTAGGCAATCAAGTAGGCATTACATTAAACAACCCATGCACTTTTGTCGTTGATGGGTACATCACCTGTGTATTCTACAGACACGATTGCATCGATCTCGATGTAATCAGGGGGGAATGACCCTAGTGCAGCCCCCAAGCAGTACTGGGTAGAGTAGTTAGCTAGTAGGATATAGGCCAGACTCCCACAGGTATAGGTGTTACAGTGAACAATGCTGTTAGCTGCCTCCGTGGCATCCACAGTCGATTTAACAGCCCCTCCATTCCCGTCATCTGAGTTGACCGTCACGGTAGCATTGGTCACCTGGATGGTGTCCAGTGAGCCTGCTGGACACGCAGGGAATCTTGGAGAGCATGGAATTTGGTAGGTATCTTTGTAGCGAATCAAACAAAAAATATATATTAGGCGCCTATACGATCACTTTGTATAATATGCTTCTACGAAAAATAAAAAAATAAATATCGAAAAGAAAAGCCGTAGAATAGTAAATATATGCGTTATTTACAATACTACAATTACATAATTAAAGAGTGAGTGCAGCAAATGCCTCTCTGACGAATCCTTATTATGGGGTGCAAAATAGTTTAATCTTAAATTGACATCGTAGGAAAATTATGCCATAAAAGTTTAAGTATTGCGTTACAATAAACAACTTGACGGTACCTTCACTTCAATATAGGAATTAATTTCCTTAATACTTATTGGCAGGGCATTTCAGTTTTCACGGGGAAGAGAGTCATGGACATAACGAGGATTTTTACATGGATATCCCCTGTCACTCCACCGTCTTCTGGAAACGGTTGATGATACCTATTTATTGCCCCACCCCTCAAAATATTTGACTCATTTACGCTCTGAATATTACTAAGAGGTCTAACCATGACTGTCCAAGAGACCGTAAACTTCGACCTTTTGACCCTTTTGGTCTCTTATCTCGCAAACACTTTTCCTCAAAATTCATTTATATTGAAATAAAGAAGCCATCTTACCGGCTAGGCGTGTTTGGTAACACCCGCGCTCTCCACTTGTGATAGGTAAGAGCTGAATCCGTATTTACACCAAATTATGAAATATAAGAGGAGAAAAATCATGGTTACAAAAAAAGAAGGAAATGAAGATGTGAACAGTTTTGGGAGCACAGTAAAATAAACTACAAGATATAAACAGTTTGTAAAAAAATTGGAAAATAAATGTTACTTGAATCATATATGTATCAACACTCCGGTATTTATCATTTATCTCTTACTGTCTGGCCTAAATTCACTCATCCTATAGATAATAAATCATTAAAAGCGATGATAATATGGCTGCTATTGATCGTCAAGCGTGTGTTTATACGTCGTTATGTGAATCTGGAAGTGGCATTGCTTCAATAGCCTACGTATTATCGAAGCGCCAAGTTTGTATGATATTGGTTTCGTTTATTGGGGAGGGGGTGCCAATATTCAATTCGAATTTTTTTGATTGTGGTCACATATATATTTTTAGTGAAAATATATGACACGTTTCACTTTCTTTCTGTCATAAGCCTTTATTTGACAAGCAATGTCTATTTTAACAAAGGGCACGAGCACATTGACTTGATTTTGGACCTGGGACCTCCCAATAGGAAGACCATTGATCTACCACTGAACTTTTGCATCTCCTCAACTCTTAGTATGTTTCAAAGTATCTTGACACAATTGCAAAGACTTTCTAGAAATACATTTAAAGGCATTGTTTAACAATGCCAAATCTGAGATACATGGCCTGCGTGTTATCATCGTCTGTGCTATGGTGTAATGTTGAAGCGCTAAAAACGCTTTAAAATGATCATGAAGTGCCTCAAATAGTAAACATCTTTGAGTGAACGGTTTGACCATACCCATTCCCCCCCCCCCCAATAGACTGTATTGTTATTAAAAAAACAGTTGGGAAAACGGTTTTTGAAATTTCGAATTCCAATCATAAATATCTTGACAATCAGACTGGCGATCAGCTTCTCAACGTCATAGGATTCCTTACTGACATAAAGGTTTAAAATATGATTATTGCATGAGCTGAATCCAGGATTTCGTTTAGAATTTGAGGCAAAGATACTCAATCCCTTTAAGGCTAATTTGTTTAATATTTCATAGTCATATCCACACATTTCAAACGTTCTCCATGGCTATATGGAATTGCCTATAGGTTGTTTTAGGGAGGCTTTTGCGATAGTGTATTTTGTTTCCTGCTCTTAACAACCGGTTTTTAAGGGGTCATGAACCTTCGTAGAATGTAGGTCTTGTTTCGTGTCCATCATCTGAGCTCAAATGTTCTTCCAGGCTCTTGTACACTGAAGAGCCTTCTCATTTGATGCCACTAGGTCTTCCAGGCAGCATTGGTCATCTAGGAGAATGGGCATCTTAAAAGGTGTGGCATATATTGCAAGAATGTTCCACACTCACAGTCTGTGTGTGTGTGTGTCATCTGTGTATCCCCATTTATGCGTTGTATTTGCATCGCCCAACCCCTGTGCGAAGCATATTGAGGGACTTCCACATCTTCCAGTCACATATATGGCCAGGTGGCAGCTGTTCTTAAGTTGGAATTGGTAGTTTGGTTTTATATGGAGAGCGTCAACATCATAATTGCAAAATAAACTAAACGCTTACCGAAAGAACCTAATAGATACGACACAATACTCTTAGCCTTTGTATTGGGAAGAAAAGCATCTTGTAACCCTGTTCACGTTTTGGGCTTGTATCCATTTTCAATCTACCACTGTCATGACTTTTAACTGATACTTCCCTCTTTATTATATCAGAGCCGCCCCACAAAAACGAAATAAACGGGTATACTCCTGGAGGCGTAGGTAACACGATAGCAAGATACAAAACACAAATGGGAAATAGCGTTCGTTTTAATTAAAATAACTTAATTAACCTTTTAAAGACAATGTATGGATTTTCCAAACAATTATTCATTTCATTTTTTCTTCATTTATACGGTTAATAAAGCTGGATAATTATTGCGTTGTATCTAAACGGTCAATATGAGTTGGGTGTCTTCATGATATTTGATCGTAACTACTTACTGGGAAGTATTTTAAAATAGAAAAGGTAATAGGGGGTAACCTTGTCTAACAACTCTCTAAACTTTCTAAGTCTGTATAGAGCACCTTAACATCATTTATAAAGTTAGAACCGAAATTCTTAAAAGGCCAATATTTGTAGGACAATAGAATGACTAACCGAATCTAATTCTTTTTTGAACTCCAAACTGAGAATGATAGCAGGCAGATTGTGCAGTGTGGTAAATAACATATCCATGATTGATCAAGGTACCTCTCCGACATGTCGTTTCTTTAATAAAGTTACTTGATCTGGGTAAATTAGGTCATCTTTAGTGTTCTTCATCTTCTCAGCTATGACATTCGAGGCAACTTTAGTATTAAATTAATCAGAGATGGTTGGTTCGTTTGTTTTACCTGACCGCGCTAAGAATGCATGAGCTTGTAGGTAAGTAACTATAAGTTTACTAATGCGTGTTTTCGCGTGTTTTTTTTTTGTATTGTTGTAGTTGGAAAAAAGGATGAAATTACGCAAGTTTATGTTCGATTGTTCTACCCATTACACATTCAACAATAAATTGATGAGATATCATTGAAATGGACAGCGAACATTTGCTGGGATACCATTTTCTGATGTAGGAATTCTAAACCATGATATTTTATGCGCTCTTTTATCTCACCACCTGGTCAACAGTTGCAGATTAGCGCATAACTTTCCTGCGGCTTGGAGCATGGGGTAAAAAGAGAGCGGCTTCATTCCACTCCTTCCCTATCACCTCCCTGTTACAAATAAGTAAAATCTTCAACGCCAAGAAACGCCTTGCGTCTGCGCACATAGTTGCATCAATAACCGCACACAACATGCTAATGACATCCTTCCTTTTCCCGTATATCTCGACTTCAATTCAATTCATTTTAATTTCTATTTTTATGCACCACAGTAATTCTATGTATGATTGTGTATCACGTTACAGTATACTGCAGCCGGTGTATTACCTGACTATGATTGATTGATAATGAATTTCTAATCGGTCGTGACGATTATGTATGCAATTTTTTTTGTCATTACTAATCCATTAGTAAACTAAAACTGAATGTAGTTTCCACTTTCATTTTCAAGGATCCCAAGTAATAATAATTTGTCCTTGCTAGTCATAGGAAACAGAAACTCAATTCTCGAAAGGCTTCACAGGGTATGGAGAGAGAGAAAAAGAGAGAGACACAGAGTGAGAGAGAGTAAGAGAAAGAGAGTGAAATAGAGAGAGAGAGAGTGTGTGTGTGTGTGTGTGTGTGTTTGTGGGAGAGAGAGAGAGAGAGAGGGTAAGAGAAATAGCAGTTTAACATATGTATCACCTGAAAGACTACAATTTCGGAACCACGGAAATGAGAACAGAAGGAGAAGAGGGAGGAGTATAGTTGTACAAGGTACATGGAACACTGAGAAGCAAATAAAGTCTTACATAGAGACAAGGGCAAAGATACAAACGAAAGAAGAGGGAGATGCAGTGACTTTGAAGAGAGAGTTGAGAGGATGAGCAACCGGCCTCTTTTGGGGCGGCCTACATAAAGGGAAAAATTAAAACATATAGAACGACGAAAGAAAATTAAAAAAGAAAGACAAAAGAAGGTAAAGAGAAGAAGGGCGATGGAGAGAGAGGAGAAGTCGAAAGAAAGAGAGAGAGAGAGAGAGAGAGAGAGAGAAATAGAGAGAGAGAGAGGGAAAAGAGAAAGAAACAATAAAGAAAGAAAAGAACATGAAACTGAATAGAACACATACAGAATACACTGACGATGGGTTGGCACAACAAGTGCCTACGGAGACTTCGGACGAAAGTAGAACAGTAGGAAAAACAGTTCCATGTATTAAAGTGCCTTGCAGAGAGAGAGAGAGCGAGAGAGAGAGAGAGGGAGAGGGGAGAGAGAGAGAGAGAGAGAGAGAGGGAGGGAGAGAGGGAGAGAGCTAGAGAGTATTTCTAACGAAACAAAATGATAGTGAATGTCAGGATTCCAAGGAGAAAATTACAATTGTTTTCGCTAGTGAAGGCAATTTTGAAAGTTCTAAACTTTGAAATACTCAAAAGCGCACGGGTGGCACGCCCGTTGGTCCTCCGGCAGGGGGTTTACCTCTGCAAGCCAACGGATGCCAACAGGCGGCCCCTCGACCACATCCGTAAGAAAAGAAGTATTTCCCCTGAACCTAATTCAAGACAACCCTTTGTTCTATAAACTAATCCTGAAGAGAGAAAGTGTATATAAAGTGAGAACCGATTTCCAACGAAATAAAGCAATAGTGGCAGTGCAAACTTAAGGCATGAATTACAGTTTCTACTATCTTTAAGTTTCTGAATTACTAAAACTCGAAAACGACCAGGAAATCCGTCACCATGACCCTCAAGAGGGCCTTGCTCCTGAAGCACAGGGGCCCCAAAGGGGTCTCCTGGACCTCCCCCAGTAGGCTCGCGTGCACCATGGCTTCGCCTCCCTCTTTCTGAAAATCTTGGATCCGCTGCTGAACTTGTGTATCATTCTCCGATTCATTCATATAAGTTGACATTCCTTGCATAATTTTCCATCTTTACAAAACAAATTATTAAATTTCCAATTGATTTATTCGGATCTCTTCTTCATATCTCCGGCTCGTATATACAACACTATTGCTGAATGACCACTAGTCAGTCTTACGTAACTTCCAGAAGTCAGGGCGGAACCAGGATTTTACTAAAGGATGTGGGGTGGGGGGGGGGGGGAGGGGGGGGGGTGGGTGGGACGTGAAATATACGAAATTGCAAACGCGAAGCCTTTACGGTTTGAGGTAGGGCTCGCTTTTGGGCCCAGGGAAATTTAGAATTGTAAGATGCTGGTGCATTCTGAGATATTTCTGAATGAGTAGACTGAACATTATTTATGTGATTTAATTTGTTAAAGGTAAAAGGGGATCCTGGGTTCATCCCTGGAAGTGGTGGCGCCCGCACTAGTCGACCTCAACCCACCTTCCGCATCTAAACCATTCGAATTCTAATTTTCGATTGTAAACAAAAAAAACTCGTGATAGGTCGAAGATACTCCTAGTGCAACGTGAGAGCATCCACAAGGTCAAATTAAATACGCTACCCTCTAGTCGTGTCAGCGCGTTACTCCTGGATAAATCCAGGAGTAAATCGGTCGGGGTAAAGGTAGGCGTGATATTTGTGTATCAAATTAAAATCATTTGAATGTAATAAAAACCCAAAGCTTTGAGACAAGCAAAGCTTTGAAATATTACTAGCAGTCACATCATGTTTACCTGAGCTAGGTTTCACAATAAAGTTGTGTCCCATAACGACAATATACAACAGAATTGAGAAGTACACTCGGCAACTAGAAACCCTAGTTAAAACTGATCTATATCGAGAGAATAAAAACAGTGCACTGTATAAGAAAAAAAATAAAAAATTGTCAAACCATCTCATACAAATGGACCAACCTATGACTCAATGAACTTAACACATACTGCAGTAACATCAACCAAAATTTCTTTGCAAATGACGATTGTTAGATTCCTAAGCTGATTTCACTGCAGTCTATAACTTTTTGAGAGTTGCATCCAAACCAATAGCATTGTACAGAAGTGCTCGTGGCACAGCAGTATGTCCAGACATCAGTGTCTTATAATACCTCATTTATGGTGAACACACAAAAACTGATCACACAAACAAAATATAGTGTCGTGTTACATAAAGTAACATTCCATCATCACTTCGTCCATTATATGTCCTACTCAATTCTTTTTATCGGCCCCATATGAGGGATTTTTGACAAAAGAATAATACCAACGATAGGGTTACCACATGTGGGGTAATTCAAAAGAACAGTAGAATTAAAAAAAGTAGGATGTTTTACCATGACAATACTCCTGACTAAGGACAGACAACATTGATAGGGATTTAAATTCCATGCATTTAACGATTATTCATAACAGAAAGTAATCAAATTTAACACATGTTTACGTGATATACTTTATTTTCAGTCATTTTTGTTTAATGGAATGACATTCTTTGGATTGCTAACAAACCATCTTTATTTCAGTTTTTGAAGAGATAAAAGGATTGTTTTTTCATTTACTTACCAGAGAGAACCCTCCACACAAGGCAAGGAATATCCTTAGTCCACTCAAAGGTAAATCAACCATGATGATGATTATCTTTCACTAATCACAATCTTAGATCGATATTGTCAATAGAGTTAAAGAGTTATGAAGAATATTGAGACAAATCTTGAACCTATATAGTCAAGGGAGGTCATCTCCGTCCTTCTCAAAATGTAAATTTGGAATTCTTCTTCCAATAATCTGCGTATTTAACGCATGAAAATCCAAACAGAAGAACCTGGGAATCCCTAAAGATGAAGATGATTTTGCACACTCTGCTGAAAAAAACGCTGCTATCTTGGTACGTTTAATTTGCGAAATGCTTAATGAGAGCATGAGGAAAATGAGTGAAAAAAATGCATGAGTTTAATATATGCAGCTCGCTAAAATGATGTAAGGCGTTTATCACCATGGTTTCAAACGCGCTTTGTTAATGTTTTCGTTATAATGCCTGCGTCACACTGTACCGAAGTTGACACTAGATGGGCACACGATTAAGGAAATGTCCAAATTCGGCCGCTCTGATCGTAAAGACTTCGGGCCATTCGTTACGGCATTTTAAGCCATCGTATACCGCCGGTGGGTTTTTTAGGCTCCGGCAGCAACTTCGTTATGCCCGCGTCACACTGTCCCGAGAAGTAGACATGAGATGGACACATGATGATTTTTCAATTTCAATTCAAGGTTTTATTTCGAAAAAACAAAGAGTACAATAATGCACATGCACAGATAAAATACTGGTCTTGTTACAAAGACAACTGTTATAAAAGATTGGGTTTGTAAAGAAAAACTTAAGACAATTAGCGATTATTAAAGAAGATCAATACAATATGGTATTGCACTTTTTTCAAAATGAGAGGTTCTGCATTTATATTGACTATACTTAAGAAAATACTTAAGAAAGTGTTCATATTCGGCTTTGATCGTCAAGACATGCACACACAAAAACGGAACTAAGTATGGTGAGTAAAAATCGTAGCTCACTCATTCAGTCGAGAGAATGTATTTAATAAATGCATTATTTTACACATTTGGTGAATACACCACCTTTGTCTTAGTGAAATTAACTCATTAAATTGAGATTGATAACGCACAGGAATGACTTTTGTTGATTTGACATTATAGTAACATGGCAAATGAGTATTTTAAATTATTGAGTTATTTAACCTAATGCTGTGAGTAAATCGCTCCAACTCAACTAGTGAGTAATGCATAATTACTCAGTCAGTCAGATTATTAGGCTCATCACATGTGATTAAATGGTAAATGAGTAATCTTAATTAGTGAGTTATTTAACCAAATGTTGTGAGTAAATTGCGATTTGACATAGAAATAAATAATATAGCCTTGCTTATCAATAACTGCCTGCAACATGCTAATAGAATCCTTCTTTTCCGGCATATCTTCAATACTCAAATTCATTTCAATTTAAATTCGATTTTAACGGACCACAGTAATTGTATGTAATATATAATGATTGTGTATACTTCAGTGTATTAACGGAGTATGATTGATTGATAATGAATTTCTAATCGGTCGTGTCGTCTCGATATATATTGGATTTTTTCATTAATAATTCATTAGTAAATTTAAAATGAATGCGATTTCTACTTTACAATTTACAGGGATGCCAGGTAGCAATTATTTTTCTTAGCCAGTCATACAGGAAACAGAAACTCATTTCTCGAAAAGATACATGGGGTGTGTACAGAGATAGAGAGAGACAGAGAATGAGAGAAAGAGAGAACGAGAGCGAGAGTGTGTCTGCGTGTGTATGTGTGTGTGTGTGTGTGGGTGTGGGTGAAGGTGAGATGGAGAGAAAGGGAGAGAGAGAAAGAGAGGGAGAGAGGGGAGAGAGGGAGAGAAGGGGCAGATTAAAGAGAACATATGGACCACCTGATAGACGGAAATTACGGAATGACGAAAATAAGAATTGATATACTTGTTTCCCAAACAGCGGTCAATCCAAATTGACTAATTTCCTAGAACTAACTCAATTTATTCCGATTTCTAGTAAATAAAACAATGCCTTGAATTAAAGCGGTGGATAGGAAGGATTAATCAGTGGCGTAGCGTGTGTGCGGTTATTGGCGACGCACTGATTCAGGGAGGGGGGAAAATCGTCCTCCCTCCCCCTGTGTTTCCACCCTTTCCCTTTTCTTCTTCTCTTTTATTCCTCATATATTTATCTTTATTTCCTGCATGTTGTTCCTTCTCCCCCGCCTCTCTTTTTCTCGGCCTTTATCTATCCAACCAACCCCTCTCTCCCATACGTATTCCTACACTGGAGTCGTACTAACATATATTTTTGTAATCCCTTTACGTCACACCTTCTTCTCACTTCTCCTCTTTCTCGCCGCACCCCTCTTTTCATCCTCTTACTCTCCCTTCTTTCTCACTCTCTCTATTTCTCTCCCCCCTCTCTCTCTCTCTCTATCTTTCTGTCTCTCTCTCTGTCTAACACAGCCGCCATGCGCACTTTAAAAGAGAGGCGATTTTTATTAGCAAAAGAAAACTAGTTATGAAACAGTTTATGTGAAAGGGATAGTACCAAGTTTATTGTTGGAAATTTAGAAAACCACATAAAATTTAAATGAATCATGGAACTGATTTGCTTATCCAACCCTTATAATAAGTGCATTTGTTTGAAAGCAGAAAAAACAGAAGAACAATATTTTGAAATAAATCGGATCAATCATAAGAGGGTTATAAATGTTTGAAATAGGAGATCCTTAGATATTTGCGAATCTCAAATTGGCAATAAGGTCAGAGGATTCTCCCTTTGAGCACTTCACCAATTTAATAGGTTATTATAGGTCCTCTAAAAGAAAATACCCTCCTGAGTCATACATTTTGGAAAAATGACATTTTAGGCCTTTGTGTGTAAAAAACAATTGGGAAAGTTGTCCGCCGGAATTACATCACAGTGACTTTCAGCCAATTTAAATTGCCCATACATAGTTATACAAAACCGATTTCGATCAAATAATTCTTTTTTAATTATTTATGTTAAGATATTGCTTCATGATTCTATTATGATGGGGGTTGTGTGTCCGGACACTTAACAAAAATAATGCCTTCTTTTTTCCATTGGACTCAACGAAAAATATAGCACTATTAATCATGAATTTGTTATCCCTTACAATATTGTCGATCATAAGTCTTTATAAATATATATGAAGTATTGCTTCTAAACCTCTTCGAATGACGTTTTTTATATCGCCTTTTGGGATAACGAACCTGACCCCACCCACGACGCAAGGGTATATTGTCCGGAAACTTTTGAAGTACTGGACATCCCATAAAAGACCGCCAACCCTTAAAACCGAATGTCGGTCTGGGTGAACCCTTAAAAAATGTCAGGAGGTTCACAAGATCGACAATTCGTGTTTCTCTGGATGCTGGGGGAATACGAATAAGTGCTAAACATATATTAATGGCGATGAAGGGAATCTCTTTTTCAATTCAAAGTTAAGATAGTAAAGTTCACATAAAGACATTTTTTCACTATACAGTGGGTCCCAGAAAACACAAAGCCGAAAATTATTGATGTTTTATTATAACTTGATCACAACTATAATTAATAAATGACACATATTCGCAAAGCTTAGATCCTTTTCCTTAATGTGATGCAACTCATATGATGCATATTTCATGCATGATTGATTACGGGCAATTTGAAGAGAGGAAACCAAAAAGTCATTTGGCGGACGGTATCTGAATTTCAAAGAGAAAATTCACATTTCCAGAAAGGTCATTTTCTGCCCTTTCATACTTTAAACAAACAGTACGTTGTTATTCCTGGCTCATATTTCCTAATTATGAAAGGGCAGAAAATGAGCCATAATGCATGGTCGTACAGAGGATTTTTTATGTTGGGGACTGGGGGAAATTCAACGAATTATTGAAAATTTATTGCATTTTTTTATTTTTTATTTTATTAGTGGGAACTGCCCCCTACCCTAGCCCCCGCTGCGTACAATCATGGTTCAGTGACAAAGCAATGGCCTCGTAACTGTGAGGCCCCAGGATCAAAACCGTGTCGATGTGCTATATTAGTGCCCTTTTGTGGGGCATTAATCCTCATTAATTAAGGGCGTAGGTCCCCTAGTTGATAAGCATTTATTTATTTTATTTATTTATTTCTGATATTTATACCGGGTCGGCACATATCACCAAATTGGTGGTCTTCCATGAGGCCCTGCTTGGTAATAATAAACAAATAACAGCATAAAAAAAAGAGATAAATACACAAGCAGGTAAAGTATAAATTAATTGGTATCCCCTTGAAATAACTGATCTTTCAAGAATCATCCTTGATCACTTACAAGTAATAGGTGAATGGAATTTTCAAATTAAATACAATTTTTAAAAACGTTCATTTAATAATCTGAAAAAGCTTAGTAGCATACACATGCTTTAGCAGTCACGCAAAACACACATTGGCAAATTATTATTCAATACAATCTGAGAATGTATACTATTATCTAGATCTATTAGGAATAAATTATTATAAAAATAATTCCATAAATTGGGGTAAAACAAAAATATTCCAACCATATGAGCGACAGTGTAAGAAAGATTCATCCCGATACTACTCATTAATTTTTCTTGGTTTCTGTATTGCCAATTGACATTAAACATAAAATCGCTTTTGAAAGTCATCCAAATTGAATGACATAAGAAAGATACATAACTGCGAAGCGTATAGCATTTCACGTCATTACAACAACAAAAAGAAGAAAAAAGTGCCACCTGAACCAGGTTTTGCTGTACTATTAACATCACTGTTGTTTACGTATCCTACGATCACGCTGTATGCTAATCGAATTTAATATTAACCATCTATATACATATATGACTGAAAATACCATTATAATTGAAGAGAAAGGCTTGTAGCATCCCACGGAACTCTTCGTTTTCCTCAAAAAAATCATGCATGCCCGTTCAGGAGCCATTTTGTCAACTTTAGGTCCATTTTCATACCTTTCTTTCAACCTACATATCTCCGCTTTCCTAAATGCTACAAACTTCTCACAAACTCGTCTAGATAGTCCTTAAAATAGCAATCGAAAAGAAATTGTGCATATTTTCGTATATTACATTTTTTACGCAACTTTTATCCTCTGATTACTTTGAAAAAAAACATTTGAAACTATTTTTTTTTAGACATTTCCGACATGAACAGATCCTGAATACGGGACTGCATAATTTCTAACAAGCATTGTTTATACATAAACTACTATGACATTTTTGTTGCATATACATTAAGAAATAAATCAAAATTCGTTTTATTATCAATGCAATGATATAACTGTACAGTAATTATTAATGAAAATTCGATAATAAAATTTCCTCATTTCAATTCTATACTTAGCTTCATTACGTACGACATGCTTATTTACCCATTATCAACGCAACTATTATGACATAAAATAAAAAAAATCATTCATTAACGCTAATCTAACAATATGCATCAGAACACTCAGCATTTAAAGAAACGAACCTTTCTACTTCGTTACTTCTTCCTAACAAAACTATTAGACTACAATTTTACTTCACATACTTGTTATATACACTGACATGTTAAGCATAATAATTATGGTGCTTTGGAAAATAGAACTTTAATTTTCATACTTTCTTAGAAAAAGCTGTTATTTTTATTACAGGTTTTCTGGCTAATTTCGATGCTTTTTCAGTCCATTTAATAAAACGATCATTCAATAGGCCATTTTTGTAATGTGATCAAATTTAATGCATAAGTCTTGGTTAGTTGCCTCATTACGAATTATTTCATTCACCTGTTACAAACAAATGTGTTTGAAGAGCCAGAATTCAAACTGCATACATAAGTCGTTGCTAGGTTGGACAAATGTTGACTTGCCCTACGTAGCAACACGAAATAGGACAATAAATTAGATAGGTAAATTTGCGAAATTGGCCGGAAAACCCATGATATAATTAGCAACCTTTTATACACGTAGGCACAACATGCACAAGGAGAAAACAAAATCTTCATTAACAAGGATTTTTCAATATTTTTGGATAACGCGGTTGTTATTTTGTTCGGTTCCCCCTAGTACAACATTTTAAACAGCCAAGAATTATAAATAATCCGATTTAACCTCAACAACATAAACAACACCACACCATCGACTCTCATATCAATATCGCTTTACATAGCTAACTATAAAACTATATACCAAATGTTTTATTGTCATGGTAATAAGATTCCATGTTTTATTATTATTATTATTATTTATTCGGCAATTCACAAGAATTATAACGATGTGAATATGAGTAAACAAACATTAAGAGAATGTCAATTATAAATGCACAATCTTCCTGGAGGTCCATTGAGTGCAGATCAGTTGGCTGCCGGGGAAGAGGAAAGCAAACTTAATCCCTGTAACCTAATGGTTCCTCTTCCCGACCAACTGGTCCACCCAGAAGACCTTCAAAATAAAACATGAAGGTAAATAGAATGTATTGCATTTAATTAACAAAAAGCTAACAAAGACAAGGCACAAGGAGGAAATCAATTGTTTTATTTATTTTTTGTTCCCCCTAGTATAACATTTTAAACAGCCAAAAATTATAAATAATCCGATTTAACCTCAACAACATAAACAACACCACACCATCGACTCTCATATCAATATCGCTTTACATAGCTAACTATAATACTATATATCAAATATTTTATTGTCATGGTAATAAGATTCCATGTTTTATTATTATTATTATTATTATTATTATTTATTCGGCAATTCACAAGAAATATAACGATGAGAATATGAGTAAACAAACATTAAGAGAATGTCACTTATAAATGCACAATCTTCCTGGAGGTCCATTGAATGCAGATTAGTTGGCTGCCGGGGAAGAGGAAATCAAACTTAATCCCTGTAACCTAATGGTTCCTCTTCCCGACCAACTGGTCCACCCAGTAGACCTGCAAAATATAGCATGAAGGTAAATAGAATGTATTGCATTTCATAAAAACCAGCTAACAAAGGCAAGGAACAAGGAGGAAATCAATTTTTTATTTAATTTTTGTTTTTGTTTTTTGTTTTTTGCTTTTTGATGACACTAGGTCATGACACGATACTGAACATAAACATGAGGAATTCATTCTGACTTAAAAACTATTGCATAAAATGCCAAGTAGGTAAACTGAAACCATGAAGTATAAAACTGAGAAAAGAACAAAATATGAGAACATGTAGTAGCGCAATGACAAGAATGTCTAAAATCATACAGGTTGACCGGTATATAAAAGTAAAAAAAGACATGGTAAAGGAAGTGCTTAGTAGACTTCAGGCGAGTAATTCAAGAAACTAGGAAAACGAATACATTAAAGAACAATTTATATTATATTATACAAACAATTTATAAAGAAGCTCCGTTGAAAATATCCAGAAGATGTTTAAAGAAGGGAGAAGAAGAAAAAAAAATCCAGAGACATAACAATGATAAAATCAAAATTATAGTTTCGGCTCAGAAATGTTATAGAGAAGTAGACAAATAAATGATTACAAAATATACCGTAATTATTACATTAACCTCTCGTAAATTGAATTAAACAACGACTTCAAAAAAAAAGTTAATCAAAGAACTCATACTGAATAAAAAGGCTAAATAATTAAATCTCCAATCAAACTCATGAAAGGATACGTAGAAACAACTACTGCATAACACTAATTGCAACAAATATTTTGTATTTTATGATACAATGTCTTTATTCGCTTTCTAAAGACTTTGGAAATATTGTCACCAGTAACCATCATCACCGCACAGTGAATTCAATAAATAAATCCTTCTAGGTAGGCCTACCCACTTATATAGTACATCCGGGTGTTGCGTGACAAATGTAGATCAATGTCTTTCAAGAGGACATCGTTGATTTGTAGAAGCTCGTACCCGCAACCTTCATATGCTCAATCACGTATTCGAGGTCCTCATTTAGGGCACCTTTTATAAGGACGTGGTGTTACTGCTTAGGCCTTAGGTTGAGTGACTATATAGACACTGGCTCTGTTTTGTGTTTGACCTACTGGAGCTGGAGCGACTCGGTTCAACCTCATACCAGGCTTAGCTGCACTTCCCTGACAAATAAAAAGGTAGATAACAAAACAAAAATGGTACATAACAAAACAAAATGGTAGATAACAAAACAAAATGGTAGATAACATAAATAAAATAACAAAGAAATATCCCCCGCCCCCCAAAAAAAGAAGAAGAAAAGAAGTAGAAAGTAACCGTATATGATTGCAATAAAAATAAAACTGCATATTATTAGATCCTGAATAATAAAATAATAATACTATAAAAGAACACGACACCTCCACACACAAATGTTTGTTTGTGAATATAACAATTTTACATTTGAATAGAGCCAACATATGTTTTTATATGAATCAACCATACAATGCCAATTTTCACACATTCAATTTGTGGAGCAGCATTTCACTTGACAAACGCCTTTGTTATTATACAAAACGTCGTTATTCATTCGCCCCAACAAACTCATGAGAGAGGTGCCACAAGACAATGTGGCTGTGTCATTTCAGTTAACATTGTAAAAACAAAGATTCTCATACCAGCACAATAATTCACGCGAAAGATAACATTTCGAGGCTCATGAATAAGATTAATGAGACTTTAAAAATTCCCAATATTTTTCCCCTCCTTCTTGCATTTTCAGTTAACACTGTAAAAACAAAGATTCTCATACCAGCACACTAATTCACGCGAAAGATAACATTTTGAGGCTCATGAAAAACATTAATCAGACTAAAAGTTTCCCAGTATTGTTTCCCTCTTTCTAGCATCATCACGTATAACAGACGCCCCCCCCCCCCAGAAAAATTATGTTCGATGCGCGTTTTGTTCGAATCAGAATCGAGCGGTTACACACATGCGCGTACAAAAACACTTGGCAGATATATGCTATTATTGCAATAGAAAGAAAAAAATATAATTACTATATAGACACTGGCTCTGTTTTGTGTTTGACCTACTGGAGCTGGAGCGACTCGGTTCAACCTCATACCAAACTTAGCTGCACTTCCCTGACAAAAAAAAGGTAGATAACAAAACAAAAATGGTAGATAACAAAACAAAATGGTAGATAACAAAACAAAATGGTAGATAACATAAATAAAATAACAAAGAAATATCCCCCCGCCCCCCAAAAAAAGAAGAAGAAAAGAAGTAGAAAGTAACCGTATATGATTGCAATAAAAATAAAACTGCATATTATTAGATCCTGAATAATAAAATAATAATACTATAAAAGAACACGACACCTCCGCACACAAATGTTTGTTTGTGAATATAACAATTTTACATTTGAATAGAGCCAACATATGTTTTTATATGAATCAACCATACAATGCCAATTTTCACACATTCAATTTGTGGAGCAGCATTTCACTTGACAAACGCCTTTGTTATTATACAAAACGTCGTTATTAATTCGCCCAAACAAACTCATGAGAGAGGTGCCACAAGACAATGTGGCCGTGTCATTTCAGTTAACATTGTAAAAACAAAGATTCTCATACCAGCACAATAATTCACGCGAAAGATAACATTTCGAGGCTCATGAATAAGATTAATGAGACTTTAAAAATTCCCAATAATTTTCCCCTCTTTCTTGCATTTTCAGTTAACACTGTAAAAACAAAGATTCTCATACCAGCACACTAATTCACGCGAAAGATAACATTTTGAGGCTCATGAAAAACATTAATCAGACTAAAAGTTTCCCAGTATTGTTTTCCTCTTTCTAGCATCATCACGTATAACAGACGCCCCCCCCCCAGAAAAATTATGTTCGATGCGCGTTTTGTTCGAATCAGAATCGAGCGGTTACACACATGCGCGTACAAAAACACTGGGCAGATATATGCTATTATTGCAATAGAAAGAAAAAAATATAATTATTGCATAATTAGATAAAGTGTAAAATTCCTAAATTATGCAAATAACATGAAGTATAATTAGAATTCTATTAATAATAATGAAGTACAAGTCGAGGAGGGTTAGCATATTTCCAGGTGCTAGGCAGTGAGATCACACAAAGGAAATTCAAAGAAAAGAATTTCAAATGAGGAAAGGAACCTTATAAATAGGGTTCGCGGGCGCACGTAGCCATCTTTTCAAAGAAGGAAGAGGTGTCAACAAACGAAAAACTCTCCCCAAAACAGAGTAAATATTTGTCCAAAAACCGAAATATCATAATATTGATCATAACAAAAGCTACAATAGATCAAATCCATTCAATCAATCATAATCAATCAAACAAAAACTACAATCGATCATATCCAATCAATCAAAACATAACTCCTGTCAAACAACAGCTAAAGTCCAAACAGACATGAAGCCAGGATATATACACTCCCAATTAAAAAAGAGAGAAGATTCTGTGATTTGAACAATAACAAAAATCCAGAAGGGAGGGAATCTTCAGCAAAAGATCTTGAAGGGAGGGACCCTCCTCGACTTGTACTTCATTATTATTAATAGAATTCTAATTATACTTCATGTTATTTGCATAATTTAGGAATTCTATTACATAACATTCGTACAAGTCTTCAGAGGGTTAGCATATTCAAAGATCAGATCACAGAATCTGAAAAAAGACGAACTTACATGAATAAAAAACCAACACTTGAATTGCAGGTGTATCAAATTTTTAATCATAACACGAACCTCAAAAATAATGAAGCATAAAAGGATTACTCAGATCTCCTTGACTAAATCAGTCTTGCTTAAAAGTAAACTACGATCACGTGAATCATGTAAATACATCTCTAGTAACCTAGGATTTTCCTTTAATGGAACTGTACCAAAAATTGATTATCAAAGAGAAGCGAACCTTCTTCTCATTTAACATAGAGCCCTCTTTCGTGATAATGTCATGATATAGAACATAAATTTCAAGAAGCTTGAGCTAAAACCGAAAAAGCGAAAGTTCCATCTTCAACGACGGGTTTGTGGTAAAAGGTTTTGAATGTTCGGGCATTTGACCAGTCAGCTTTCTTCATTATTTCTTTCAAGGTGACCCCATGAGCGAAAGCAGAAGAAGTAGCGGCACTCCTGAAACTGTGCGCCGAAAATACTGATGTGTCAATGCCTGAAGCAAACAAAGAGAATTTTAACCATCTTGCCAAAGTACTGGAGGTTACCGATTTGTGAGGTTTTCTAGTTGAAATAAAGAGCTTCGTTTCCCCATGACATTCACGAAGAGGTTTGGTACGATTAAGATATTCCTTGAGAGTTAACAAAACACACAACTTCTTATTCGAAGGAAAAGAAGGAAGCTCAACTATTTGCTTAGCAATACCCTTTTTTGGAGTAGTCGTTTTTAAGACATCCATGACCTGAAAAACTGCACGATCATCTGAAATGTGCATGAAAGAGATATCTAAATGATTGAGAGTCTGTGTACGTTGCGCTGTAACAAGTGCGACTAACGACACAAGTTTTTGACTCAAATGAAACAAAGAAAGTTGATAATTTTCTGCCATTGAACACAAATAATCCAAAACCCTGGAGACTTCCCACGTGCTTTGGTACCTTGGTTTAGGAGGGTTTGCATTAAATATCCCCTTCAATAATCTTATTACCATGGGATGCTTGCCAACTGGAAAGCCTTCCATTGGTGGTAGTACAGAAGAAAGGCCAGAACGATAAGAATTAATAGTAGAGTAGGATTTTCCTAAACCCTGTTGAGCACTAAGAAAATTAATCACGTTTACAATACACGAGTCAAAGGGATCAAGCGATTGTGAATCACACCAGCGAAGCCACTGTTGCCAAGCCGATTCATATTGTTTGTTGGTTCCATCTCGCCAAGAGAGGGCGATGAGGCTGGAAGCGTGTTCCGAAAGGCCCGCTGAGCGCCAACCTTTGTTGAGATAATCCAGGCGGTTAGCTTGAGGTTTGGGAATGGGTTTGAATGTCCCACGAGAGAGTTCGGAGGTAGTAGAAGGGGTGGGGCGACAAGTAACTGAAGGATCATGGGATACCATGGCTGGGCTCGCCACAAAGGAGCGATTAGAAGGGCAATGTCCACCTTGTCCTCCCGAAGCTTCTGCAAGACCCTAGTAAGAAGACAAAAAGGAGGAAAGAGATATATGTTCAATGCATTCCAAGAGATGGTAAAAGCATCTACTGCAAAAGCACAAGGGTCATACTTCCAGGTTACATTACATGGTAATTGATTGTTGAAACGAGAAGAAAACAAATCAACGTCGAGACATACATTGAAATGCTGACAAATAGAGAAAAACCTATCGGGACAAAGATGAAGCTCTTTGTTTAGATCTCTACGTGAAAGCGTGTCTGCCTCAATATTTGCAATCCCAGCCAGGTGAGATGCAGAAAGCCAAATATTACGTTCAAAACACCATGACCAAATGGCCCGGGGGATTCCATCTAACATGGAGATACGCCCACCAAACTTCTTAATATAAGATACGGCGGAACTATTATCAGACTTAATATGAATATGGGCATTCATCCGTGAATTGCATAATGATAATAATGCGTGTTGAATTGCAAGCAATTCCAGAACATTAATATGGAGATCGGCATATTTAGATGACCAAACCCCTTGAGAAAATGAATAATCATTCTCACAGAAAGCTCCCCATCCCGTGTTACTTGCATCTGTACGTAATGTGATGCTGATAGGAGGCATTTTAGCGGGCGTAGTGAATGCATCCGATGGGATCGAGAGCCACCATTGAATTTCGCATAATGCGTCGGTATTGAGAGACACAAAAGAATCGAAATTCCCACCTGAAGATTCAAGCGCTTTAGTTTTGAAAGATTCCAATTTGCGGTAATGAATCCTCCCTTTTGGAAAGGCCTCAAAGGAAGAAACAATAATGCCAATGAACTTCGCAAGGTCCCGAACAATGACCCGATTCGAAGCTAGAATAGAGCTTCCTACTGATTTCAATTTCTCCACCTTCTCACCAGGTAAACTTATCGACATACTAGCCGAATCAATGCAGAAACCCAGATAAGTTGTGTCAGTTTTAGGGGATAAACAAGACTTCTCGAAATTTATTTCGAATCCCAAAGATGATAATAAATTACACACAAAACTAGTGTGCTCGAGACTTGCTTGCCTCGAATTAGCGAAAATAATTATATCATCCAAATAAATCATAGAACGAATGCCCCTGCATCTTATAGCGGCCATCACCGGTTTCAAAACTTTTGTAAATACTCTAGGTGCTGAGCTTAGTCCAAATGGTAAACATTGAAAACAATAATAGGCCTTCTCCCACGAAAAACCTAAGAAACGGTGATGATCTTCATGAATCGGGATTGAAAAATAAGCGTCCCTCAAATCAATTGAGGTCATGAAATCAGATTGCATCATCAGATCTTGAACATTTTTAAACGTTTCCATTTTAAAATGATCATACTTGACAAAAGTGTTCAGGTTTTTCAAATTAATGACTGGTCCGCGTTCTCCCGATTTCTTCGGAATCGTGAAAATAGAAGACAAGAAAACAAGGTCTTGTCTAGATGTTTTTCTAATTGCATTTTTCTCGAGAAGGGAACAATCTCCCTACTAATTGCTTCCTTCTCTATAAGAGAGGCAACGTAATTGCTCGGTGAGCAACGTTGAAAAGGAAGAGAGCAAAAATCTATTTTATAACCACCGATTGCGTCTAAAACCCAAGAATCAGACGTCAGACGCGACCACTCATCTTTGAAAAACCTGAGTCTCCCTGACTGGGAAAGGTCACTTACTAGTTTTTTGGGAAACCGGGCCTGTTAAACTTGCCCCGATCTGCGTTGTACTTGGACTGTGGAGCCTTGGAAACTGTCGCTGGGGCGCGAAACTCCTTAAATCCAGATGGGCCGCTGTTGCGATCCCTCGAAAAACGAGAATAATCCCGCTTGTCCTGCCGATATGGGGCTGGTCGCTGATAGTTGCGCTTGGCACGCCCCCTGAAGTTCTGAGGCGAAATTTTCTGACTGACCAGAAACGAGTCTCCGACCCCTTTAAGGGTCGCTTGAAATTCACTTCCAAAGAGGCCCTCAGATACCGATACTGAACGGCTGCAAATACCCTTGTACTTGGGGTTAAAAGAGGGCTTCAATTCTTCCCTACGCCTCATGCTCACTTCGTAGGAGGCAAAACCGCTTAGTGTGATACCGTCGAGGGCGAGACGCTTAATGCGGTTGGTATCCACATCGCGCTTCTCCGAAGCCGCGCTCTGTAACTCTGAAAGAATCTCCGCATAGGGAAGCAAACCTTTCACAATATGAGTCTGCAACTTCTGTGCACGACTATCGGCAGCACGATAATTCGGTGGAATTGAGCCCCACAGTTCCTGGGGAATCCTCGGCGTGCAAACCGCTGGAGCATTCTCCGGTGTAAGATATTGAGTAGCAATCTTCTCAATGCTTTCCTTCTTCGGAGGAAGCGTTACTGCTTTGGTCATGCGAGCCGCCAGGCTATCAGACACAGGCGATCTGAAATCCAATGTGCCATTATACAGGTCACAATCGGGTGGAAAGAAACTCGAAACTACATTCGATTCCACCACACCCGGTGTCTCCAATAGATCCAACTCAGGGTCGTAACTATCCGCCCTGCTTGGCGACGAACAAATAGATACACTGTTATCAGCGAAAATGCTGAGCAAGTCATCATCAGGTAAATCGCCCCCATGCTTCGCACGTGGGACTGTCTCATTTTGATTTGTGGACATAACATCCATAAACCGAGACATCTTGGAAGAAAGCTTCCTAAGTTCTGCGGACTGGGCGGCGACTTTGCCCACCAGGGATTCCGCCGGATCAGTCCCCGTCGACTCATCGGCTCCCTGCTCGAAAATCTCCGTCTGCATGTCGAAGTCCGTCTGCATGTACTGTCGAAAGAAAATAGGTGTTCTTACTGCCACACACAAAAGAAAAGATGGCTACGTGCGCCCGCGAACCCTATTTATAAGGTTCCTTTCCTCATTTGAAATTCTTTTCTTTGAATTTCCTTTGTGTGATCTCACTGCCTAGCACCTGGAAATATGCTAACCCTCTGAAGACTTGTACGAATGTTATGTAATAGAATTAAACTTCATTTACTTCAGTTGTTGAAACTGTCCTGGGATTGGTGTTCGAAGCCCTGCTTTCACGAGATTTGCGAACATGTTCTCTGATGGCGTTTTGAACCTGTTGTAATAATACAAAATCACAATAATAGAGACTTTCTGTTTGATGTCATGTTAAAGGCTAAATCGGAAGCGCCATATCGTGTGCACTGACTGTCTTGCCTGTTTCGAGGAGTTGCACATATTTACTGTGGACTATCGGACACTCGCAGTTTTGAAGAATTTCTTTCTTTAATTAGGCGGTTGGGAGATCAATATTCAAATATTATTGTTTATATAGCCTACTTCTAATACAAAATCCATGATGAAAATAACTTGTCTTACACTAAACACGAATTACAAGCGGCATATTGTGGGGCGTAAGATTTACATTTTTGCCTGTTGCATCATAGCTATCCTTTCTCTACGATTACGCCCATCTTTACTTCTTTACAGAGCGAATTCGAAATAAAATTGTTTTGAGTGTCTGATGCCAGCTATGATTTTATTACATACCTCCGAATTGAGAAAGCAGTAAAGCCATGCGACGAAGAACCCCTGCAAGGAAACAACAGAAATAGTCTACGTTAGTACGATACATGCACAGCACTAACGTATGAACGTCTCGGAGTAAAACAAAAATGAAACATGTATATGTGAAAGGCACATATGCCCGTGCATGGTTAAAATCAAATTTGAGTACTGATCAGACCACTACATCAAGAAGGCAGAAATTATTTAGGACCTAATCTGCGTTGATTACCTGTGAGGTTTTCGAAAATAACAAAAGAAAAATTCTTGTCAGAAGGAAAATCATTGCACACAAACATGGAACGGCACTACACAAATTTCTAGGGTTAAACTTTGGTCCAAAGATATGATATATCTAGTTATTTGGAATTTGATGGTTTTTCAAGAGAAATGACGTAAAATTATCATATGATATTTTCCCTTATTGTGAAATGGTATGGTAAATATTTCAAATTATATTTTTTCACTTCTACAGAGCTCATTCTTCTCTTTAAAGAAAAGGTAAGATTATCTTCGTTTCATCGGCCCCGCCCTCTTTTACTTTCTTTTAGTGCTCATATTGTTTACATTGGAAATCAAAATCATCATAAAACTGACATCATAGTGTTGGATTACAACGCCAGGTTAGCACTGATATTTGAAGATACCTGAAGAGAATTGAGCAGGTTGAAGGTGTATTCCAACGCCTTGACGTGAGGGAAAACTGCCACTACAGGTGTCAATAGCCAAGCGATACCAAGCAGGGGGAAGAGCAACAAAGTGCTCCGAAGTCCAGCTCTGGAAAGTAATTACAAAGAGAATTTACACAATTTTGCTTTATTACACATCAGAACCTGGGATCAGAACACACCAACAACGATTGAAACCCACACGCACCTATCCAAATTGACATATAACTGTAACGAAAAGTCAGCAACACACACGCACATACTCCCAATCGAATCTACATACACACTCACATGCATTCCTCAATTAATAACGGGTCAATAGCCAAGGAATACCAAGCAATACGAGAAAACGGAGGGATTCGGAGATCAGCTCTGAAGAAAAAAATAATTCGAAATACTTAACACGAAGAAGGAATTTGAATCTCAATATAAGGACGTAAGCCTGCGTTTATTAGAATCCATAAGAAAAGATATATAATTAAGTTGATTTACTCTGAAAAATATACTTTTAAAGACATTCACGTCTTCGAATCAAAAGGCAAAGCGAGAAAATTGAATCAATTAAATGATTAGTTTATTACTTGATTTGCTTGATCTTATCGTTGTCAAGTTGACCTCGAGATGCAGACACAACTGTCTTTACAACCAGTAGGAGAATAACTACGTTGACCTAGAAGTGTAAAAAAATGTATACATCTTTTAATTTTCCTGGTAATGATAACATTCTAATCAATGTATCATTTTAACGCACACACAAAACAAGCTTCATACGTTGAAAAATAGTATTGAACAATTTTTCAATTATTTACTTGTTTTTCTTTTGCAGGCGATCATGGTTAATAGAAGATATCGTGATGCGACGATGTAAAAAATTAACCCTCACATTTTAATTATGCATACAATATTGGAGTTCACGAGACTAAAATTTAGAGTAAAAATACGCCTATTTTCCATTGAAAAATCTCTTTTTTACACACTAAGCAATAACAGTTGCAATCAAACAGATATAACGAGCATTTTGCAACATTAAACCTCTCTTTCATATTGTAAACTTATGGTAAAGTGCGCATTTGCAGTAGCTTAACAGTTTAATTTTTACCGTCCATAGTATATATCTTTATCGAAATACGTTCATTGTTCATTCGAAACTTAATAGGATAACCAACCCTTGTAAAAAAGTTCATTTATATAATGGCATAAAATAAGAGAAATAGCATACCTAAAATTTGAAATAAATCGAACCAATAAGAAGGGAGTTAAGAATGTTTGAAATATGAGATCAATAAATCTATGTAAACCTCAAATTTGATAATTCTTCATGGATTGTGTACAAAAGAGAAAACACATTTCTGTTTTTGTCCCAGGTGCCTTTTCCCTTGGGGCACTATCCAAAATAGATTATGGGTGACATACTGTTTATTGTACAATATTGAAATAAGTTGACATTTTAGACATTTTGCCACTACATCATAGTGACACGATATATTTATCCATTTGAAAGTGCCCATACGTATAACGATAACAAAATTCAAAATAACACAACTTTCTTCTTTTTGTCCGATTTCGTTCAAACTTCCACCGGTCTGGATCTCTGATATATTACCCTTTCTTTTATTACTAGTTGTTTGTATAAAAGTTGGATCTTCCTTTTATACATCTTTATTGAAGAATGTGGTGTCAGGCTCTGATTTGCATATTCACACAATTCTCAAACAACAAGATAATGTGCAAAACACTATTCTAATCTTTTTATATCTCTCATATCAGGATATCGGAGGAAATTACCCAACTCATCAGTTAAGGGTAATCATGCCAATATCCAGGCTTTCTAAGCTTCCGTACTACAAACGAAAAAAAATCGACAAATCGCACACTATCACAAGTGTCTTACGAGTACGATTGCTATAGCCGGGCTGGTGAATGCCCAGATTGTCCCATCTGTTGGATTCAGCCAGCAACTGTATTTTAAATTGGAAGATAAAGATAAAACATTTACTTCAATATGCAAAATGTTTGATTGTTTGCATTCGTTTTGGGTACCTTTGTAAATATTTGACATTTGAACTATGCTATTACAATGCAACTTATTTCCATGGAACATCATGTATATTGATAAAAATAGTTTTTTCAATAAAATAAAACTCACCTTCGTTCATAGCCATAGCTCTGATGCCTTACGCCTCCAGTTATAATGAGTATCACAGCTGGAACACCTGTGAAATAAGGACATAGTATGGTATATTGCAAATGGCGGATGTGATACTTTGAAAATATAGGTTAAATTAAAGCCGAACTATGTTACTTTAACAACCCAATCACTGTGAAGATTCATCATTACCTTAATTTTAAGTGATACTCGAAAACCTGGCCTTTCTCACGATTGGGATTTACGCCGTCAACGTTCAATGTGTATTGATTGTTAAGCCTAAACACTGTTGTCATGAAAAACGATTATGGATTTAATTGTTTTTAATGCAGAAATATGGCGCCATATAAATGCTATGAGTGATTATTATCAACTTACCCCATCCTAAGATTCCATAAACCCAAGTTCGAGGATTACCAGAGTCAAAAACTTGGATGATCTGACGGTAGAGGTGTACACCCTCGACGAGCATCCAAAACATCATTGCTAGGGAGAAGTAGTGCAGGATGAAGGCATATGCCTTGCATGCAGACTTTGCAAGGGGTTCACATACAAAAATAGATATGATGAACATAAATTAATCATATTTAAGATGGTGTGCAATCGGAATCATACTTTTCAGACTTAAGTGAGCATAGAAAAGTAACAATCAATGAGAATCTGAAAGAAAATTTCAAAAATGGGGCATCTGACCACTCAAGTGTTGATGGGCATTGGAGGTAACTCTTCGCTCGGACACGATCTTGGGTGGAAAGGAGAGGCAACCTGACCGCGCTTGACAAAACCATTCAGTCCTGAGACTACATCTGATAGCCAGAGCACAATGATACTCATCTTTTCTCATTCTTTGTTTGTTTTACTGTTGAGCAAGACCGTATTACTGATGCACATGTTCCTTAACATTTGGATGGCTACTTGCTTTTTTTTGTCTGGTGTTGCATTTTGCTTAATCAGACCTTCTAACCGTTAAATGAATCTGCCCATCCAAGCGTGAACATTCGAAACTTGATTCTAATTGATGTTGGTAGAGAATAATCTTTTTCTTTAATTTGAAATATACTTTAATATATTTTATTGATGGCTGATATGAAAATTTTTAAGATGAAAGAGTGTCCACTTTTTTGTTCTTTAATATTATTCTTAAATGTATATATTTATAGTAGCACACGGCTTCAATAAGGAAATCGGGGAAATGGATAGCCTTCCAGGAACCTCAGCATACAAAATAATCAAGATTACCTCAATTTCAATAGGATTGATGCCGGCAAAGAAGGTGATATCGACAAACAGAATGGCGACCATCAAGTTGGCATGAATTATAACCCGGTCAGCTGTCAACGATCGTCTATGTATAAAGTGAAAATTAGACCCGAAGAGTTACAGAGAGTTTTTATCCAAGTTAAAGAAATTTACGTTCGTTTTTTGGTTTTAATGTTATTCATATTCTATCCATGGCACAAAGAAAACAAAAATGTTTAATTCACCTTTATTTACTTAGAGATTTAAAATGTAAATTGGTTTCCTGGACCTTCTGTGTTATAGGATTACAAATCAACTCTGTAGAATTTCAGCCTTTGGTTAAATATATTACTTTGAGGAAAATATATTATGGATGTATCGTGCCTTGCACCCTAAATTCTGATTTTCCATACGAACAGTGCACGCAGTGAGTGCAAAAGACCATACCTTCTATATTATGGGGGAATCCACGGTCAGTGCCCGAGCATTTCATTTTATTACACGTAATTGTTTTAATTTTAAACAGAATACAGATATCACAAAAACAAAGAAAAGAGACTTTAGAGTGAATAAAAGAATATTCATTGTCTTTTTTTTCTTCTTCTTGCTAGTCATTTCCTTTTGTCTAATAAGTATATCCTATCAAAAATAAAGCACTACCAATTTTAGAATTTAATTACATGAAAAAATTATACATAAATTATCAAAATCGCCCAAGTTATACTGGGTTGTCAATCATTTTAAACTATAAATTCCTTGATATTTTTACCTGAAAATAAAGAAAGTAATCAGACCAATAACGAGTGACGTCACAGATAATCCAAGGCCAGCCCAGGTTAGAATATCACTGATGATATCTCCATCCTAAAAGTATTGTTCAACACATAGCTTTCAACGTTATTAATACTCTTGGTATAAAATTGATATATATATATATATATATATATTTGTGTCGAAGACAAAATAATATAATGGACTTTATATCTGTAAGACTAATTCACTCATTTTGTCAAAATGTATCCCTGTCAAAAACTATTATCGTGGGAAAAAAGCGTTTAGGATAAGCACATTCCAGGTAAAGGGGAAATATTTCATACTTTTGAAATATCGTTGCATCTGAAGGGATCATTTCGATTATTTTCTTATTAAAAGATATGAATATTCTCACAATTAACTCGCCAATATAACATTTATACGTTATAATGATAAAAATCATTAATTCAAATAGCGCACAACATATCAGAATCTTTCTTTAATTAGCTGCTTTTTTATTAAGCTCACCAACTATGGATAATTATATTTAAATTTCAAACACGTTTGTGAAATGATAAGCTCAAATATAATACATCATGATTATATCTTACCAGCTCACTCGGCAGCAAACTCACGAGAATGGCAAAGCTGGTCATGTGATCACAGTAGCATGACGTCATATTCACATTGTCCGTCAAGGTTTCTTGACAGCCGGTAGAACTCCACTTCCTTTAAATAACATAGCAAACGAGAAATGTTACCAGATAAAAACATTTTACTTCATTTTGTTTGGATACAGTTATGAATTTCGTTTTCTCTGTATCGTTTTCTAAAAAATAAAGTCATAATCTATTCCGCTCCAATATAAGAAGCACATTGTATAATCTAGTATTCGGGGGTTATTACTAGATAAAAAATAACACTTTATTACATTTTCTGAAGCAGTATTTTGTTTATTCTACAGATACAAAGTCATCTTTGT
This sequence comes from Strongylocentrotus droebachiensis, assembly GCA_035222895.1. Lineage (NCBI taxonomy): Eukaryota > Metazoa > Echinodermata > Echinoidea > Camarodonta > Strongylocentrotidae > Strongylocentrotus > Strongylocentrotus droebachiensis. The sequence continues at coordinate 103,066 of JAVYIG010006160.1, forward strand.
ATTTAGCTTATAAACAAATCAAGGATAACGATGTGGAAAGAAACAATGTACGTTTTTTGTCGTATTACATTTTACTTCATTTCAACATTATTTTTTTTGGAAGAGAACATGATTGTATTTGCCTTTTGTTAAAACAAAAAATCAGTTGAATTTGTGTTAACAAATTGGGTTTATTGTTGTTTAACTTGTAAAAGAAAATACAAGTCATATTCTCAACATAATCGCAAAAACCTTTGAGAATGTAAAAACATGATGAAGAAGAGGAAGAATTACGATCTATCAAATCTTATGATATCAATTCCACATTCCTTATATATCAAATATATCAAATGAAAGGCAAAATATTTTCGAAAATCGTTTCTGATAACATGAAATTATTGCATTCAAAGTAATACCTGGTCTTTATATCCCAGAAGCTGCATGTTGGAGAAAAGAATTTCTGACCGATCATCTGCATTGAAACAGGAAGAAAAGTTATAAATGATAAATAAATGCTAATAGTACACAGGCAAGTTGCCAGTAGTCTGCAAGCACAAACCCTGGTCAGTCGTAAAAGTGAGTCTGCACTATAAGACTACCATAGGCCATGTACTGTAGCTGCATTGACACAACCAGTAGGTAGCTGGGCTAGACTTCTCTCAAGGCACAATGATTTTTTTTATATAGTGTCAAATTAGGGTCTGTGCCTGCAGACTAAATTGCCAGTGTATAGAGAATTTCCTGTAGAATCTTATTTTATGTGATATTTCCCCAATTTGGGGGCCCTGAACACAAATCTACCTGTTGTCATTTTTCAAAATGACGTCTTTTATCGTTGCCGGGCTCACGATCAATTGGGCAAAAAGAATTTCCATTTTCGGTTTAACTTCATAACATTTGGAGTGGACTTTAAAAGATTATTATTATTATTATTATTATTATTATTACATGACTTATATTTAAATTCAGTTTTCAATAAGTGCCTATATATATCTATTTCCAGCTACCCTCTTGACATTGATAAACAATATAAGTCTTCCCAGATCTTAGTTATGCTTAAATATTGCGGTTGCCATTGTAACGTCTGTATTTTTAGAAAATAAAAAATCTATAATAATGAAAAAACATGTAGAACTGTCGAAATATATTCTTTTTATTCCAAAGGTTTGATTACCATTATGAACTTGATTATTCTAAGTTATATTTGGAAAAAATATATATTTAGGTATCTGAACATTACCAAAATACTAAACAAATGTCTAGATATGAATGATTGTTTTCAATCGAGATGAGGGTTTTAAGGTCACGATGGTACGGAAATGCCTGACAAATACATGACAGATATATTTTTTCCAGCAAAATTGAATAGATTAAAGATCCCCACGGTACTCACTGTAGAGTGGATAAGAGTAAAGCTGAAGGGAATAGAAACCAACTCGTGACCAATGAAAACAATTGCCGTTATGACATTACTTGCAACTCGAAGGTTGATATCATTATTGACGGTGGTGGCGTTGTTAGCTGTCTTGTTATTTAGGAGCTCAGCAAGACGTGCGGACGGAACAATTCCTATAATGACAGACCGCTGGTCATTTCCATCTACAGAGGGTGTAGAAACCATTTATAATCCATTTTAGTTCACTCAAACGTTAGCAAGGTTATTATATCCTCTTTCTAGAAATATTTTAATATTCATTCGTTTTGTTCAGGATTGCAACATTTTTAAACGACCAAATTCAAACTAAAAACTATAAAGTAAACTGAACAGGAAAAAGGGAGAAGACAAAAGAGTCATGCCGTCAACACAAACAATTATGAAATTGAAAATGCGTTTATTTTTTATTTTTTTCATTGATACTGAACTAATATTTGTTTATACAGTAGGTTTGCGGTTGCACCATGTGAGAGAGAGAGAGAGAGGTTTGAGGAGTCCTGAAAAGGACTCTGACTCGGTAATCTTTCTTGGAGGAGTGTAGTCCTGAAAAGGACTGTTTGTTATCTTTCTTAGCATATAGTTCTCAGTTCTCTCTGGCTCCGATATGTCGACGACACATTCGTCATCTGGCCACATAGCAGACCTGACTTAGACCACTTTCTCGCCCACATCAACCAGCATCACCCGAGCATCAAATTCACCATGGAGACCGAGCAAAACAACAGCATCCCCTTCCTAGACGTTCTCGTTACCAAATCACCATCCGGCAAGCCCGCTCATCAAGTCTACAGGAAACCCACACACACCGATAGATATCTTCACTACAGATCCTTCCACCATCCATCCGTACTACAATCAGTCCCCAACGCCCTCATCCGCCGAGCCCATCAACTCAGCGATGCAGACCATCTAGACCAGGAAATCCAGCATGTCACCACAGCCCTAACCAGCATCAACGAATACCCAAGACATAAGATCAAATCCAAGACTCCCGCCAACAAGCCCGCAGCTAACTCCACCCCTGAAGAGAACCAACCCGCAGCTACACCACCGAAGCAAACTATTGTTCTTCCCTATATCGGTCAAGCCTCTCACAAGATTCAACGTATCCTTCAAGCAGCAGACATCCAAGTTCGACACAGTTCCTCCAACAAACTCCATTCGATACTCCACTCCCACAAAGACAAGCATCCAAACCACAAGAAAGCTGGAGTCTACAAAATACCATGCGAATGTGGAAAAGTCTACATTGGTGAAACGGGGAGAAATCTAGAAACAAGACTCAAGGAGCACAGAACAAGCTTCAGACTCAGCGATTGGGATAAGTCCGCCATCGTCAAACACGCCCAGCAACACGAACACACCATCGAATGGGATAACAGTCATCTCATCTCCATAATGAAACACTGGCATACACGCCGAATCCGAGAAGCCATCGAAATTCACCGCCACAACACCGTGCCCCAAGACTCAGGACTATACATCAACGACATCTGGAAACCTCTCATCAACAAGTACCCGGTCACTCCTCCTCCAGCACCGCCTCCAGCACCGCCCTCACCACCACCCCTACAGACACCCGTACATCAACCACCGCCACCCGCCGAACCCTCAAAGCAGCCGCCAGTCTCACAGCTACAATGCACAGCAGACGACAACAGACTACAACGCCGCCTACGTCGGGGACACATACAGCGTCTCGCCGACAGCACTTCCCACTCATCGACTCGAAACTCTCCTAAGTCCGCAACCCGGAGCCTCCAGCCCAGGCGGTCAGTCAGACGAATTACCAGACGACCATCCATGCCCACTCCCCGATGACTCAAGCCGACACGGTCTACTATTTTTCCCTGACGTCCGCACCCCGGTGACTTAAGCTCACGCACGCCAGCTATTCTCCACTCCTGACGACGGATAGTCAACCTGTTCGAAACGTCGAGCCACTCATCCTCTCCAAGCGCTATAGTTCTCCTGAGAACTATATGCTAAGAAAGATAACAAACAGTCCTTTTCAGGACTACACTCCTCCAAGAAAGATTACCGAGTCAGAGTCCTTTTCAGTACACTGTACACTGCACCACTTGAAGATATTATTGAAGCGCATGGTTTAGGCCGAATGATATATGCAGATGACACCCAAGTTTATGTTGTTTTGAAACGTGATTCCGACCATTCTGTTATTACTAAACTTGAAAGATGTATAAATGATATCAAAGCTTGGTCCACTGCTAATGATTTGAAGTTAAATGAGGATAAAACTGAGGTTATACATGTAACATCTCGATTCAGAAAGTCCTCCCGTTTACCATCTGTCGAAATTGCTAATGTTCCTATACAACCTGTCAAAAGTGCACGTAACCTTGGTGTCATCTTTGAAAATGATCTTAGGATGGATGATTATATAAAAAATATTTGTCGCTCAGCTTCATATGCCTTGTACAAGATAGGTCGTATTAGAAATTTTCTTGATCAAAAATCTACCGAAACGCTTATACATGCATTTATTACGTGCCGTCTTGATCAATGCAATAGCCTTCTTTATGGCCTTCCGGACTCGCACATTGCAAAACTCCAGAGAATCCAAAACTCTGCTGCCAGGCTTGTAACACGCACGCGTTCTTGTGAACACATCACCCCAGTACTTCGTGAATTGCATTGGTTGCCGGTGACGTACCGCATTATGTACAAAATCTTAGTTTTAACTTATAAATGCATTCATGAATTGGCACCAATTTATCTGCAAGAATTAATCGAGGAATACAAACCCTCACGCAATTTACGGTCATCTTCACAATTAAACCTCGTATCTACTTCTGTGTCAACTCTCTCTTATGGTAATCGCTCCTTTCGCAAAGCTTCTGCTGAACTTTGGAACAGATTACCTTTAAATGTAAAAAACTGTCGAACCGTTAACCTATTCAAAACTAGTCTCAAGACACATTTATTCAAAATTGCGTTCGATGATTAATTAACTCTGTTCACTTTGATGTGTATTCCATATGTATTGTAATTTGTAGGTTTATTTGCATTTTTAGTTTTGTATAAGATGTAATTGTATATCAGTCTATTTTGTGTGTATAGCGCTTAAAGACTTCGGTGGTAAGCGCTTTATAAGTAACGTTTTCATTATTATTATTATTATTCAGGACTCCTCAAACCTCTCTCTCTCTCTCTCACATGGTGCAACCGCAAACCTACTGTATATCTACATCACCATGCAAGCCGACACTTACAAGCAGCATCTAATATTTGTTTGTTTGTTTCATTTAATCACCATGTAAAATAATTGTTTACAGATAATAAAATTCAGTGGGTAACATCAAGATATAAAACATAGTAGGAACAGTGCATACAGATAACATGTTTGAAGCGCAACGTCGCTCAGATAACATAGCTGATAATTATTAGGTTGAGATAGAACATGGATTAAAATAAGACATTCTGCCTTAAAAAAAAAAACCGGTTAAATAAAAAGTATCCCCCTTAAAGTATCTACATAACGAGCAAAACAAGGGAATACACATCATTACCCCTTCTTGACAAAAATAACACTATGATAGTTGACTTCAAAAATTATAATACATATTTGGAGAGAAATAATTCCTTCAGCTTCTCTTTAAATAACAAAAAGTTATTACAGGTTCGTATATAAGGTGGCAAATTGTTTCAAATGTCAGGGCCTACACATCTACGAGTGTATTGATGTAGGTGAGAATGTGGGTGTGTAGGTGTTTGGATAGTGAACGAATATTCGTTTCTCTCGTTGATACTACTACTAGACTAATCTTTTGAAGTGTGGGTAAGAAGGTAGCTGGCTGGAGGTTTAAATATAATCTACATTTGCCACTCTCCAGCTAGTTGTTAAAAATGGGTACCGGTAGGATGAGAACGTTAATGTGGTTGGATGGGTTAAATTGGAATGTATGGATTAGCAAATCCAGTGACCGAAGTAATGATAATTACAATGCGAAGGACTTGAAAACGTAGTAGTAAGCAATATACAGATGTGGGTGGAAATGAGGGTGTGTGCGGGTTCGATCGTAGCAGAATGTATGAACGTCAACTGAAAAGAGCATTTAAGTGACATGAATCGAATGATTAAAAGCATATATTTTCATCCATGTCTTCATGACACCCTACCTTTGAATTGATCATTCCTTTCACAGAAATAGTTTACGGGCAAAGAGAATCGATCTCCGTTCGGGGTGGTGTCCGTCCATTCAGTAGCACACAATTCTTCGAGTACAGATCGGTATACATAGATATCTAGCGTGAAAGTGGATCCAGGGAGAAGAACTAGAATATAGAGAAAGAGAAGTGGTTGAGTAAAAGAAAATCATTAGAAAAGAGGGAACAATTTATGGGAACGGAGAACAGAATGAATACAGATAAAAAGTGACAAAAGAATACAAAATGTCTAGCTATATAATGGTATGAACTTGAAAATAAATAACTGATCAAATATGACATATTACGAAGAAAACATATTAAAAGAATGGAAACTCTTGAAGGATGTAGAGAAGCTGATTAACATTATCTGATTATCTCAATCAAATTTACCGAATCCATCACTTTTTGTATAAGGTATAGATTGTAAAAAACATCCCTTTTATGATTAAAATCGCAGTTCAAATTCAGATTCAAATTTCATTTAAAGTCTCAATTGGTAGTGTATAACATCAACAACATGCCAAAAATATACTACAATTTAGAATGATTTTTTACATAAATCTCGTTAAATACAAATTTAACATTTATTAATTTTACAACAATTATAATGACCTTTATTATAATTGATATGTTGACATGTTTAAAACGAAAGCTGGTTCATTACAGTCAACTTGTGAGCTTGCCATACAATCTTGAGAAACAAAAATACGCTTATCGTAAACGATGCTTTTGAATGCACTTTCTTAATCTATTAACATTGAAATTTACTAGGGCCCCGTCTTATAGAGAAAGTCCTCTAATCAATCGCCAATTTGCAGTTCGTTTTCTTTTGAGTACATAGTTGCCATTGATATCAATCCTAAATAAGTTGACATATACATCAACTCTTTATAAGACATGCATTCACGTGAAAACTAGGCAGTTTAGCGTAGATCACAGGGACATTTACATGAAGGTTTGCAAACAACAATAAATCATTACTTCGAAAGTGTTAAAAGCACGTTTTGAGATTTTCGCAATTAAAATATCGATGCATTTTCTTTTTTTGATGCACCCTGCATGTTAATAACACCACCAAGATTATGGCAAATCCCAACCTCCTAATTCTAGAGTTCCTGCTTTCTTTATCTTTAGGCACAAAAATACAATTATGATCAACTTACTATTGACTTCGATTGATTGTCCTGTACTGAGATTCATTCCAATATCGAAGACCTTCTGCTCTATGATGTCAGGGTTCAGAAGAAGCTGAAGATTATCCTATATCAAACAGATGGACGCCATTATTATGATTTTTTTTTCATTTTTCAATTTCTGACACAACACTCTGAAATGCGGTGTATACGAGATCGTTTGAAAAAGTTGAAAACTAATAATGTTGTGACAAATTTACGGATTTTTAAGTTCAATGTAGGGCCATGCATTATGGTTCAAGGCATTCCCACATAGAAGATTTTTTTATGTTGGGGTCGGAACAAAATACAATGAATTATTGAAAATTTATTGCATTTTCTTTGTTTTTTTGTTTTTGTGGGGGCGTCGACGTACCCTAGCGCCCGCTGCGTACAGTCATGGTTCATTGGCTAAGCAATGGCCTCGTTACTGTGAGCCCCCAGGATCAAAACCGTGTCGATGTGCTATATTAGTGCCCTTTCACGAGCCATTAATCACCATTACTGTCAGTTATGACTTAAAGACGTAGGTCTCCTAGTTGATTGGCATAGTAGCACACACATGCTTTATCAGTCACGCAAAAACAAACACTCCCCAATTGTCATTCAATAAAATCTGAGAATGTATACTATTATTTAGATCTATTAGGAATCATTGTCAAAATCATTCAATAAATTGGGGTAAAAATAATTATTCCACCATTATGACCAACAGTGTAGATTAAAACGTTAAAACAAGAATCGTATGATTGATTCAGTTTCCCTAGTATTTCCTTGAAATTGATTAAAATGTGACGTACATGAAAATAAAAAAGACCAATTTAGGCTCCAAAAGTGGAAAAAGACCTTGCATAAATCACAGGAACTATGCATGTGTTTTATACCAAAACAAAATGGGGTGGGGATGCCACATGCTTTTTTACATGTGAAAAAGTTTGTTGTTATTTTTGACGGGATGTGGACTTGTACGTGCTACGCATCGATTATTCTGCATGTAACACTCTATAATGCTCTCGTACTTAGATTAGAGACTTACGACTCTTCCCTTATTAAAGCTCTTTTATCATAGTAACCGTGGCCCTTGAGAGATGTTACCTCAGTCAGCTGTGTAGATGAAGCATTCAGACCAGGTGTAGAAGATGTAGATGTATGCGTTGACACTGCAGTGATAGGGAATTTTAGATTTGCACGTCAACAGCTTTGACTGCAACGTGTGACGTCATTTTAAGGCACTGCGCATGCGTTACGTCGTCTCAGTCGGCGATCGAGAATGCGTCAACCTTGATTTTCCTAAATCTAGTACATACATACATACATATTGATATTTATATAGCGCCTTTACATGCTCAAGGTACTAGTATGCCGCGTGCGCATAAAATATACAGTTCCTCAGGTAGACAAAGGAACATCCCTTCCCTGCTATTTATATGTAAAAATGTGTAGAACAGGTGTCACATGCATATTCACCTGTTCTACACATTTTTACATAATAGCAGTGAAGGGATGTTCTTTTGTTGAGGGTAGAATGAGGAACTGTATATTTTGTCCTCTTTCTTTGTCCGTGATGTTCATAGTGTTACCAACTGCATGCATGTATATCGTCGAGTGCAATCTAAAAGATTTCTAATTGTAGTCAACATGGGCAGTTAAGTACGTTGACACGCATGATCAGTCGGCGTTCGTCGTGTTCTCGTCCACTCAATCTAAAAGTCCCTATTATCTGGAGGAGAACTCACTGATGCGGTCAAGGTGTTAGTGCGGTGCGGTATGTAATCCCGTAGGATTTTTGTGCCAAAGTTGATTTTTATGCTGTTTTGGCTTCTAAAGGGTCCCAATTGGCCAAAAATGATGGGGTTCAAATTTTCAGACCCCTCCTTCATTTCCTGGGGGGTCCTAGACCGGGAGCCAGTGGGGGTCAACCTAGCTGGGTAGGAAACCAATTTTCATGAACACAGATGTAAAGATCGCATAGCTCCACATAACAAATTGACCGTCTGGCATGTTTTAAGTGGTGGGTGTGGCCAGGGGGACGCCCCTACCAAAAAAGTGTCCCTTTTGACGACAAAATAGAATTGTGTAAATAATATTTTAAGGAAACCTTGAACCACAATGAGTTTGGTGTCATATGAAAGAGAGTTATATTATCTACATTTTGATACCAATTTCAAAGAATTTGGAATTAATTAACATCGCAAATTTAAGTAAAAAACATGATTTTTTTGATTTTTTTCGAAAAATTTAATTTAAAAAAACCCCATTATTTTCCATATATCAAAATTGGAGAATTGCATTTTTTCATAACTTTCCAGGAATTTGCTTATGTACGACGACAATATCCTGTGCGAGGGAGAGGTTTATATATCTTTCAATACAAAATTATAGCAATCCAAAGTTATTGATATGATATCCACAAAAACAAAAATTTTGCCTACATGTGTAATAGCTGTATGCATATACGTGCATTAATGTATAAAGGTTCAAGTTCAAGTTCAAGTTTTATTTATCTTTCTTTCATAACATACTTTACAAATATGACATGAATATAACAAGTTTAACATGTTATGGCGTTACAATAGAAAGATGAGGTGACCTTGGTTGAAAGCAAGGCTTGTGGATTTTAAGGTCCCTCATGAGTAGCTAATGAGTATGTCCTAATAGAACAAACTTGTCAGATAAGAATAATGCATACATTTAAATGCTGACAAACTAAACTAACTAAAAAACTGAGAAAATATAAACATAAATAAGTATAATAAATCTACTGACTACTTAATAATGGCTTTAAACAAGAGAAACAGGAACAAAAAAGGACCTGCTTGGTGTGTTTACATCGAGTTTTAAAGATAACTTTGAACTAAAACCTCTAATCACCATGTATGTGGTGTCAAATGATGGATAATTAAAATACCTTCATTCTGATATTAATTTCAATGAGTGATGTAGTGTGTGAAATATAAATTTTGAGCCCAAAAGGTGCTTTATTGTAGATATTCCTCTGATTTTTGCCAGTATATCGGTATATTAACTGGACAAAAGTGATTAGACATTTAGTATTGCAGAAAGTTCAAAGGATTTAGAGCGCTGAGTGCAATTGATAAGTTCTTCTCCTGTACTATGGGATGTTTCAGGAAATGTTGGCATTGACAGTTGCCTCCCCCCCACCCCCACCCCGCCCCTTCCAGCCGCTTGTCATAATCTTGCCAATGCCCAAGACAAGTTAGTGCATCGATCAACATGAATATAATATAATATAGCCATATTTGGTTAAATGGTTTATTTTGCCTGACTACTAAGAAAACACGTGTATGCTTGTAAGCAACCAATATTCCGCATAATTCCTATTGTGATAAGATTAGAATGACATAAACTTTTCTCAAAAAATAGTTTCGACTAGGTATGCAAAGTTATTTTTTCTCTCGATTACAAGTAATTCGGTACAAAAATCGAAGGAACATTATGAAACTACTTGATTCGATTGAATCTCAGTTTTAGTCTTTGTGTGTTTCAAATGGGAAGTTCCAAAACCAAAATTGAGATCAATTTGAAATCTTTTCTGCTTAGCCGTGAATAATTTAAAATCGTTACTAACTCCTTGAACTTCTAAGGATCTCACGATTTGATGATTGGAAAATGTCATTAGGTACCAGCTTATAATTTTGACAACACATCACCGTCTACATTAGAGTTCTATCATGCCTGTTGCATAAATCATATGGTCTTTTTGAACATGTTGCTGAAGTGACATGATTTTCTGTGATTTGTTTTCTCTTTTTGGGAGGTAAATTATACTTTTGCATGCCTTTGTTGAAAAATGACAAGTCTCCCAAATTTACAATTAGGCAAAAAAATATGCTAATTTAGAAGCATTCGTGTCAGGACCTGCAAAACGATAGGGCTCGAGCCCTCCTCACTTTTTTGAAAAAGTATGTTAAAGAGAAAAGGAAAGAAAGAGAGAAAGAAAGAATGAGTGACCTGCCAGTGTCACAAATGAGGTATCAAAATATGCTCTTCTGACCGTAATTAAATACCTAAAACCCCTAAGCTTCCGGGGGCTCCACACTCTGGACCTCACCGAGGGCACTAAGACGGGTCCCTGAATGCTCATCTGACCATAATTAAATGCCTTAAACGCTGAGCTTCATGGGACACAGCCCCCTGTACCCTACTTCAATTAGTGACATGCCAGTGTCACAAATAAGGTATCTAAATATGCTTATCTGACCGTATTTAATGCCTAAAACCCGTGCAGCTTCCGAGGGCTTCGCCCTTTGACCCCGCCGGGGCAAAGACACTGGACCCCACCCCAATTTACGCTGCACTCGCTCCTTTATACCTGATCGTTAATACTCCACTTTGAAAAACGTTCCGCGGGGCCGGCATGTAACGTGTAAGAGTGGTGGTGCAGATTTTTCTTCTGCCCCAAAAAAACGTTTTTGCTCATTACGCCACTGCCCCTTAAAGGTGAGCCCCCTGGAATGTTTGCCCCCTCCCCCAATCCCAAACTGTTGAACTTTCTGCACTACTAAATGTCTAATCACGTTTGTCTAGTAATACCGATATACTGGCAAAAATCAGAGGAATATCTTCAATAAAGCACCTTTTTGGCTCAAAATTTATATTTCACACACTACATCACTCATTGAAATTGATATCAGAATGAATGTATTTTAATTATCCATCCTTTGACACCAAATACATGGTGATTATAGGTTTTAGTCCAAAGTTATCTTTAAAACTCGATGTAAACACACCAAACAGGTCCTTAATACACTAATGCACGTATATGCATACAGTTATTACACATGTAGGCAAAAATGTTGTTTTTGTGGAAATCAAATCAATAACTTTGAATTGCTATAACTTTTTATTGAAACGATATATTAATTTTTCCCTCGCACAGGATATTGTTGTTGTATATAAGTAAATTCCTGGAAAGTTATGAAAAAATGCAATTCTCCAATTTTGATATATGGAAAATAATGTTTTTTTATAAAATTAAATTTTTCGAAAAAAATCACAAAAATCATGTTTTTTACTTAAATTTGCGATGTTAATTAATCCCAAATTCTTTAAAATTGGTATCAAAATGTAGATAATTTAACTCTCTTTCATATGACATCAAACTCATTGTGGTTCAAGGTTTCCTTAAAATATTATTTACATAATACTTTTTTGTCGTCAAAAGGGACACTTTTTTGGTGGGGGCGTCCCCCTGGCCACACCCACCACTTAAAACATGCCAGACGGTCAATTTTGTATGTGGGGCTATGCGATCTTTACATCTGTGTACATTAACATTAGTGTCCTTCCCAGCTAGGTTGACCCCCACAGGCTCCCGGTCTAGGACCCCCCAGGAAATGAAGGAGGGGTCTGAAAATTTGAACCCCATCATTTGTGGTCAATTGGGACCCTTTTGAAGCCAAAACAGCAAAAAAATCAACTTTGGCACAAAAATCCTACGGGAGCTGTCTCAGTGACATACGGTACCACACTATGTGGTCGAGTGGAGGCGAAGATGAGGAGGTGAGGGATGGAGAAGTCGTTTCCAACGGTACACTCGTGGTGGGTTCATTGGCTGGTGAGTCTGTAGACGACGTGCGTTCAGTAAATGTTGATAGCGTATATCCATCTGGTGGGTTTGTGAGTACCTTGGATTGAAAATACCACGACACCTTTACATTGGTACAAATGTTTTCGTTGTTTTTTAAACATAGGTGACGGAATTTTGTTATCTCGAGAAGATATCAACTCGGTTCAATGTATGCAAGTGCTACCCATACACTTTACTTTTCCCTTCCCCACTTAGATAGTCAACAGTCTATTAATGGATAACGTGTATCATTTCACTAAATATTATCTTGCAGTGTTTATTTAAATGAGTTTTAAACAAATATATTTAACTAGATCAAACCCACCGCGATGTTTTTGTTTCATGACGTTGTATTTTATATCAGTTCCATTATCAATATTCAAAACCGATAATGTTTTGGCTAATTTCTCTCTTATGAATTTAATAGAATCAATGGGCAACCGTACAACTTATGCTTTCTAGCTTTACACACCGAATGTTGTGATAATTATAATGCTTCTTGAAAATTTAATCTCATCTTGTATATCAACTAATCATGTTGACTGCTAATATAAAATGATTTTTTTTAATGAACGCGAGAATGCAGACCTTTACAAAAATCTTATGTAGCCGTACCCGATCCCAGTGGTATAGAGGTAATACGGAGGAACATACTTCAAATGGTTATGAGGGGTTCTCTTTGGTCAGAGATAATCAATAAAGATGATGTAATCAATTTGACTTGTATAGCAAAGACCTTTAATATTATCAAGACAATTTGCTCTGACTTACTTCTATAGTACGCTCGGCTGGAGGAGATTGCTGCGTGTATAAAACATAACAAAATATTAAAAAGGCACGAAATGTTATAATCGCTGTTAAAGAATTTGTGAAAATGTGTCAATATTTTTCTTGAAAGTATGATTTTTACACGAGAGCAAAAATGCAGAGCTTTACAAAACTAACAACAATTTCTTGTTCTCGAAACCATTATTTTTTCAATGGATGTCATCATAAATCACAAGGACTATGCATGTTTTTGACAGAACCCCCCCCCCCCCCCCCTGCCATGGATTAACACGTAAATCATGGATTTTGTGATTGATTCAACTTCCTCTAGTATTTCCCTGACATTGAATAAAATGTGACGTACACAAAACAAAGAAGACAAATTGAGACTCCAAAAGTGGAAGAGACAAGAACTATGCATGTTTTCTAATACCAAAAAGAGGTGTGGAGGCCAAATGCTTTTTTACATGTGAACTAGTTTGTTACTATTTTTGACGGGATGTGGACCTGTACGTGCTACTTGCTACGTATCGATTATTCTGCATGTAACACTCTATAATGCTCTCGTACTTAGATTAGAGACTTACGACTCTTCCCTTATTAAAGCTCTTTTATCATAGTAACCGTGGCCCTTGAGAGATGTTACCTCAGTCAGCTGTGTAGATGAAGCATTCAGACCAGGTGTAAAAGATGTAGATGTATGCGTTGACACTGCAGTGATAGGGAATTTTAGATTTGCACGTCAACAGCTTTGACTGCAACGTGTGACGTCATTTTAAGGCACTGCGCATGCGTTACGTCGTCTCAGTCGGCGATCGAGAATGCGTCAACCTTGATTTTCCTAAATCTAGTACATACATACATACATATTGATATTTATATAGCGCCTTTACATGCTCAAGGTACTAGTATGCCGCGTGCGCATAAAATATACAGTTCCTCAGGTAGACAAAGGAACATCCCTTCCCTGCTATTTATATGTAAAAATGTTGACACTGCAGTGATATCTGGATGAGAACTCACTGATGCGGTCAAAGTGTGGTCGGATGGAGGCGGAGATGAGGAGGTGAGGTATGGAGAAGTCGTTTGCAACGGTACACTCGTGGTGGGTTCAGTGATTGGTAAGTCTGTTGACTTCTTGCATGAAAATGGCACTAGGGTAGATCCATCTGGTGAATTTCTGAGCATAGTCGTCGTGTTACTGATTCTAAAGATAGTACAACTATTTTCCCCGTAGTAGCTACCCATCGGATGAAAACTCCCTTTAAAGCTTGCTTCGTACACAGAACTTCCCGAACCTCCTGAATTTAAAACAATAAAGAGCACCAATAATAAGAAATAATAAGATATGCTTTTAATTAGTTTTTAATTATAGGCCTACTTGCTACATTAATATCGGGCAAAATACTAGTCATACGCAACAAACACGTTCGTTATTAAACCTTAAAAGGCTAAGGTCATCCTCATTCAAAATGGCCTTACATCAACAAACCCATGCACTTATTTTTATGAATAACGTGATCATAATAAATGATCAGAGTCATTCTGGGAGAGTCAAGGATAGACAAAACAATTGCTGGCATAGGCCAGAAATAGCGCGCGCCTTTTACAGCTGTTTAAGCGGTGCCTTTGTGAGACAGCGACATGTGAAATTTACCTCTGTAAAGAAACCGAAAATGCGCACAGCCAGTGAATCTACAACGGTGGAGTTATGCGCGCAGTAAGCGTGGGAACGCCGTGTGCAAGATTTTCTCACTTTCGACTTTATCTCCGCTCGGAGAAGTCCTTTTTCCCCGGCCCACCCACCCCTCTTTAGTTTAAGTAGAGTTGAAGAAGTAAACTACTTAAAGTTGATTGAGGATTAACAAATTGGAAGTACAATGTTGTTTTGAGTGATATAACGAATTGTATGTACTTAATATCATGGTAACACGGGGGTTGACTGGGGGAGGATTTCTTTTACTCGTGATTATTCCATGGTTGGTTCCGATTATCACCACTTCTTATATATGCGCTGGTATAGTAGCACCGGGATAACATTGGGGATACTGCAGGAGATACTATCCTGTCGGTGGGTCACGTAAACCCCAGGTATCTGGGGTGATCGGAGGGAGTTACTACCCTTCCGCTGATCGCGTGACTCGAGACCCCACAAATATAGTGTTTCCATAACTATGTTAGTTATGCATTGATGATTTTGTGAGTATTGAAAAGTTGTGGGGATCATCCGTAGGAGATACTATCCTACCGGCAGGTCACGTAAACCCCAGGGACCTGGGGTGATCGGAGGGAATTACTATCCTTCCGCTGATCGCGTGACTCGAGATCCCACAAATATAGTGTTTCCATAACTATGTTAGTTATGCATTGATGATTTTGTGAGTATTGAAAAGTTGTGGGGATCATCCGTAGGAGATACTATCCTACCGGCAGGTCACGTAAACCCCAGGGACCTGGGGTGATCGGAAGGAGTTACTATCCCTCCGCTGATCACGTGACCGGAGATCCCTACAATTTTGAGTTTCACTCATGGTACATGTACCCTTAAGATTGTTGAATCATATCACGTTTATACATTATTGTCGAATTGTTTATGGTGGACCCTCTTTATTGTGGTTATAAGATTTTGTTATTGCTTTTATGCATGTTACTTGTTTTACTTTGACTTTCCTACTTTACATGTTTTGAGGAAAAGGACTCCTAGTTTCGGAGCGGAATAAATGTCGAGCAAACTGCAAATCAGTCTAAAGTTGTCTTCTTCCTAGAATGGATACCTAACATGCGTATTCTACAGACAGGACTGCGTCGATAAAGACTATTTCAACGTCCACCAATATAGCTTCGTTGGTTTAGCAATCAAGAAGAACTGAGTAGATTAGTTAATAAGATTGGCTAGGCAATCAAGAAGGCATTCTATTAAACAACCCATGCACTTTTTACGATTGGATACATCACCTGTGTATTCTACAGACACGACTGCATCGATATAGATGACACCAGCGGCCGCAGCGACACCTTGGCCT
This sequence comes from Strongylocentrotus droebachiensis, assembly GCA_035222895.1. NCBI lineage: Eukaryota > Metazoa > Echinodermata > Echinoidea > Camarodonta > Strongylocentrotidae > Strongylocentrotus > Strongylocentrotus droebachiensis. The sequence continues at coordinate 119,203 of JAVYIG010006160.1, forward strand.
GGTGCAAACCCCAAGCAGTACTGGGTAGAGTAGTTAGCTACTAGGATATAGGCCAGACTCTCACAGGTAAAGGTGTCACCACAGTGAACAATGCTGTTAGCTGCCTCCGTGGCATCCACAGTCGATGTAATAGTCCCTCCATTCCCGTCATCTGAGTTGACCGTCACGTTAGCATTGGTGACCTGGATGGTGTCCAGTGAGCCCTCTGGACACGCAGGGAATGCTGGATCGCATGGATTCTGGGTGATATCTTTGCAGCGAAGCAAACATAACAAAACAGTACGTGCCTATAGTAAACATTCACATTGTATAATATGCTATTACCAAAGAATACAACAAGGAAAGAAAAGGGAAAACCCCCGAAGAATAAATATGCGATAGGAACGTCAATACTACATAATAAATGAGTGAGTGCAGGAAAAGTATCTCTTGGGGACAAAGCGTGCAAAATGGTTTAATCTTTCATTGTCATCGTAAGCAAATTAGGTCATAAAAGTTCACGTATTGCGTTACAATAAACAATGTATTTTCCCTTATAGGATATTCTTAGGAGTTGTTTTCCTAAATATTTATCAGCAGGGGCATTTCGGTTTTCATGGGGGAGAGCCATGGAAATATCGAGGGTCTTTACAAGTCATCTATATCCCCTGTTACTTCACGGTCTTCTGAAAACGGTTGATGATACCTATGCGTTGCTCCGCCCCTTAAATATTTGACTAACTTACACTCTGAATATTGCTAAGAGCCTAAGAGGTCCAAATATCACTGTCCAAAAGACCGTAAACTTCACCCTTTTGAAACTTTGATCTTTTATCTCGCATACACTTTCCCTCAAAAGTCAAAACACATTCACTTGAAATATAGAAGCCATCTTACCTAGGCGTGTTTGGTAACACAGAAGCTCTCCACTTGTGCTAGGTAAGAGCTGAATCCGTAATTACACCAAAGTATGAAATATAAGAGGAAACAAATCATGGTTACAAGAAAATAAGGAAATGAAGATGTGTACAATTTTGGAAGCACAGTATTAAACATAAACTACAAGATATAAACAGTTTGTAAAAAAATTGGAAGATAAATGTTACTTGAATCATATATGTATCAACACTCCGGTATTTATCATTTATCTGTTACTGTCTGGCCTAAATTCACTCATCCTATGATAATAAATCATTAAAAGCGATGATAATATGGCTGCTATTGATCGTCAAGCGTGTGTTTATACGTCGTTATGTGAATCCGGAAGTGGCATTGCTTCAATAGCCTACGTATCATCGAAGCGCCAATTAAGTTTGTATGATATTGGTTTTGTTTATTGGGGAGGGGGTGCCAATATTCAATTTGAATTTTCTGATTGTAGTCACATATATATTTTTAGTGAAAATATATGACACGTTTCACTTTCTTTCTGTCACAAGCCTTTATTTGACAAGCAATGTCGATTTTAATCAATGTCTATTTTAACAAAGGCACGAGCACATTGACTCGGTTTCGGGCCTGGGACCTCCCAATAGGGAGACCATTGATCTACCACTGAACTTTTGCATCTCCTCAACTCTTAGTGTGTTTCAAAGTATCTTGACACAATTGCAAAGTATTTCTAGAAATACATTTAAAGGCATTGTTTAACAATGCCAAATAATTGGCCCTGCGTGTTATCATCGTCTGTGCTATGGTGTAATGTTGATGCGCTAAAAAAAATTGCGTTTCAAAATGATCATGAAGTGCCTCAAAAAGTAAACATCTTTGAGTGACCGGTTTCTCAACGTCATGGGATTCCTTACTGACCTAATGGTTTATAATTATGATTGTTGCACGAGCTAAATCCAGGATTTCGTTTAGAATCTGAGACAAAGAAAACCAATCCCTTTAAGGATAATTTGTTTAATATTTCATAGTCATATCCACACATTTCAAAAGTTCTCCATGGCTATATGGAATTGCCTATAGGTTGTTTTAGGGAGGCTTTTGCGATAGTGTATTTTGTTTCCTGCTCTTAACAACCGGTTTTTAAGGGGTCATGAACCTTCGTAAAATGTAGGTCGTCTTTCGTGTCCATCATCTGAGCTCAAATGTTCTTCCAGGCTCTTGCACACTGAAGAGCCTTCTCATGTGCTGCCACTAGGTCTTCCAGGTAGCATTGGTCATCCAGAAGAGTGGGCAACTGAAAAGGTGTGGCATAGATTGCACGAATGTTCCACACTCACAGTCAGTGTATATTTCCATTTATGCATATTGTATTTGCATCGCCCCATGCCTGTACGAAGCCTACTGAGGGACATCCACATCTTCCAGTCACATATATGGCCAGGTGGCAGCTGTTCTGTGGTCGGGATTGGTAGCTTGGTTTTTGAAGAGCGTCAACATCATAATTGCAAAATAAACTAATTGCTTACCGAATAGATACGACACAATACTTTCCCAGCCTTTGTATTTGGAAGCAAAGTATAGTTTAACCCTGTTCACGGTTTGGGCTTGTATCACTGACTTTATGCAGACCATTTTCAATCTACGACTCTCATGATTTTAACTGATATTTCCCTCTTCATTATTCCAGGGCCGCCCCACACAAAATAAAATAAACGGGTATACTCCTGGAGGCGTAGGTAACACGGTAGCAAGATACAAAAAAAATAAGAGATAGCGTTCGTTTAAATTATAGTTATTTAATTTACCTTTTAAAGTCAATGTATGGATTTTCCAAATAATTATTAATTTCATTTTGTTCTTCATTTATACGGTTAATAAGGCTGGATAATTATTGCGTTGTATCTAAACGGTCAATATGAGTTGAGTGTCTTCATGATCTTTGATCGTAACTACTGGGAAGTATTTTAAAATAGAAAAGGTAATAGGGGGTAACCTTGTCTACCAACTCTCCAAACTTTCTAAGTCTGTATAGAGCCCCTTAATATCATTTATAAAGTTAGAACCGAAATTCTTAAAAGGCCAATATTTGTAGGACAATAGGATGACTAACTGAATCTAACTCTCTTTTGGAATCCAAACTGAGAATGATGGCAGACAGATTTTGCAGTGTGGTAAATAACATAACCATGATTGATCAAAGTGCCTCTCCGACATGCCGTTTTTGTAAGAAAGTTACTTGACCTGGGTAAATTAGGTCATCTAAAGTGCTCTTCATCTTCTCAGCTTATGACATTCTAGGCAACTTTAATATCAAAATTAAGCATGGGGTTGTAAGTTAGTAACTATAAGTTTGCTAACGCGTGTTTTCGTGTTTTTGGGGGTATTTTTGCGGCTGGAAAAAGGATGGAATTACACAAGTTTATGTTCGCTTGTTTTACTCATTACACATTCAACAATTGATGATAAATCATTGAAAGAGACAGCGAACATTTGCTGGGATACCATTTTTCTGATGTAGGGAATTCTAAACCCTGATTTTCCATGCGCTCTTTTATCTCACCACCTGCTCAACAGTTGCAGATTGACACATACATTTTCGTGGGCTTGGAGCATGGGGTTAAAGGAGAGCGGCTTGATTCCACTCCTTCCCTATCACCTCCCTGTTACAAGTAAGTAAAATCTTCAACGCCAACAAACGCCTCGCGTCTGCGCACATAGCTGCATCCTTAACTGCACGCAACATGCTAATGAAACCCTTCCTTTCCTGCATATCTCGACTTCAATTCAATTCAATTTAATTTCTATTTTTATGCACCACAGTAATTCTATGTATGATTGTGTATCACGTTACAGTATACTGCAGTCGGTGTATTACCTGACTATGATTGATTGATAATGAATTTCTAATCGGTCGAGACGATTCGATATATATTGTATTTTGTCAGTACTAATCCATTAGTACATTAAAACTGTATGTAGTTTCCACTTTCAATATCAAGGGTCCCAAGTAAGAATTATTTGTCCTAGCTAGTCATAGGAAACAGAAACTCAATTCTCGAAAAGCTACACAGGGTATGAAGAGAGAAAAGGAAAAAAAAGAGAGACAAAGTGAGAGAGAGTTAGAGAGAGAGTGAGATAGAGAGAGAGAGAGTTTGTGTGTATGTGTGTGTGTGTGTTTGTGAGAGAGATAGG